>JAMKQA010122601.1:0-11559 GCA_024699735.1 Posidonia australis | reverse complement strand
GGTAACTCCTAGGAATGCAAGGAGCCTCGTAGACGAAAAGCCTGGAAGATTCCATGGCATATTCGTTGCTAGAGGTAACAGCCATGGGAGGTGGAAAGCCAGTAGCCCGCAGTCTGCGAAATGGCTGGGCGCCTGGGATGTGCGCCACCTACGTGTGCCAGGTAGGTGTGCTAGCTAGGTGTGCCCGGGAGGTGTGCTAGCTAGGTGCTCTCTCCTACCTATCTGGAGTTCTAGTTGGGCTACGGGCTTGCTATGGGTTTAGGGTTGGTTCAAGGGTTAGTCACATTCAAAGCAACAACTGGAAAGCTCATCCATGGGTCACCTCAAAATCGGGGTGTCTACACATTGTAATGGTGAAAATCTTGTGTAGAGGTGTGCAAGTGAATTACACTAGTGATTCAAGTTCAAAATTGGTAACGAGAGAATCAAAACCAAAAAAACAAAGAAAATGGGAGCCACCACCTAATCTATTGAAAATATGGAAAGACTAGGAAAATTGTAGTAAAACGAAAGAAAACATAAATAACTCCAAGAAAATAATGGTTAAAGTGGTCATCATAACAAAAGAAAGGTAAGTATTCTATAACTTGCAAGGAAGATGTTAGGTACCCTTGCACGTTCGAAACCTAAGTTTCGATCTCTTAATTGGCCACTCATATGATAAAAATGAATGAATCAAGGGTGATATGCAAGTACAAGAAGCAAAACCATGTAGTATAGAAAATCTGAAACAAGGATTGCTGATACAAAGTAACATAGCAAAATAGAATGGATCACAACCACCAAATGCCTAGTGCTACTGAAGATGACAAAACATGCAAGTCGAACCCGCTAGTAAAATGCACCTGATGAACTGGCTACGCAGGGCATGGTGGTTTCATGAGAGAAACAGAAGAAATGACAAACCTAATTGTTCCAGAGGAAACAAAGATGACAAAAGACATAATAAACAAACAGGAATTGAGAAAGGCAAGCTCCTCCTTGCTCCCTGTATGCTTGAGATCGAACCTTGACAGTGAGCTCCAAACAAGTGCCTCCAACCCAAGCTCCTCCTTCCTCCAGCTGCTGGTTGCTGTCTTTGAGTACTGTGACATCCAGTATTTGTACCACAGTCTATGTACTTGATAATGAATATTAGTGGTTTTGCTCTGGAATTGATTCGTTTGTGATACGAAACTGTGTGCTTGTGTTAGTGGTGTTTGTGAATGATTCGTGTGGTTGGAGCTCTTGTTTTTTCTCTTGTCCCCTGAAATAAGGGTCAAACAAGAATTGCAAGTGGAAATTGGGAGTGAGAATTGGTGGCGAGAATTGGTAGCGAGAATTGACGGTGAGAATTAGCGATGAGAATTACCGACGAGCGGCCTGAACAGTGTTATGTTAGAAAAACAATGATTGCCCCCTACCACCCACGTGCTCATTTTCTCCACTGTCATCCAGCTGCAATGCTGGATAGAGCTAGTGGCTGACCCATTACCATCTGGGATGTCTCATGGGTGTTTAAAACACCCATCCGCCTGCCTACATGGAAAACAGAGAGAGTGGGAGGGAGAAAACGAGAGAGAGTGTGGGAGGAGGAGAGGGAGAACTGTGAGGAAGGAAGGAGGGTTTCGCTAGATTTCCCCACTATCGTCGGAGTTTGCTATCGCCGCCATTGCTAGTTGAGAGCGGAGGCCGAGCTGCCAGTGAGGTGCAGATGTTTGGGAGGCTCGCCGGAGATCGCCAAAGAGCTCGCCGAAGTTGGTTTCGCCAGCGATCACCACTATGTACGCTTTGCCTCTTGTTTCCTCCCTGATAATATGCCATGAAATGATGAGAAAATTGTAGAGAGCATGCCTAGGATTGATTATGTGCTAGGATAATGGCTTGCATGATTATTTGGAGATTAATTGTGAAAATGACAATTTATTGAGAGATAAGACGATTATAAGTAGATGATGTTAATTCATGTTCGAAAGGTGTTTTAAATGTCTTGTAATGTGTGTATTCATGCTCTGGACATGTGGAATACATGTTTGCAAGTTTTTTAGAGGTTTTGTAAAGGTTTCAAGGTTATCAGTAATGTGTTCTGCTGTCTGGTTTTCTGAACTTTTCGTATAAGGGTCAAGCAATTTTCACTAGCGAGAATCACTTGCAAAAATCAAGGGTGGATCTCGCTAGCGAAAATACCCAGTGGATCTAGGTGGCGGTTTTGCCTGGCAAAAATGGTCAGCGAATCCGATGTTTTTCAGTAACTCAGACCTTATTTTTAGTAGCTATATTTTGATTAAAATACGAATAAATCCTGTTAATACATGTGGACCAATAAATTATTAAATGCAAGAGATAATGAAAGCCATGATGGTGTAAATAAAGGTGAAATAAAGTGTGGTGATGATAATTTCCAAAGATAAATAAGGAAATGCTTGAAAGATGATTGTGAGCCCATAAATGATTAAACAAAGAGAAAATGGGTTTTTGATAAGTAATAAAGAGTTTTGTTGAGAATCAGTTTTAAAGAGCCCTTTTAAAAGAAATGCATTTGTTTTAAAAGAGATTGCCGAGTTTTGTAGGAACCACATAGAGGCCGATTGGCTGTACCGATGAGGGGTAGTGAGACCTTTGAGTAGTCGGGGACGGACCATAGGTTGTGGTTGCTGAGTTGGTTTGAGAAGTGAGCCTCGTGACTGTGTGTTGTTGTAGTACTGTAGGGCACGAGAAATGATAAACCCAGATTTCCCTCAGTACAGGTGTTGGTCAAGCCTGGGGTTGGAGTTCCCAGGAACATGGGCACTTAGGGTCGTCGTGAGGACACACTCTGTGCTTATATCAAAGAGGTACCTTACTTTGAGGCTGCTGTCGGAGCGGTTGAACTCCTGCATGGGGTGGTTCACCACGGTATTGCAGTGTGAACGGGGAAGAAGCCTCGTCAACTACTTGTGGCCAGGTCTGTTACCTATGATTAGGGTGATACGATCAATTTTGCTGAGACTGTGTGGTTTGAGCTTGGATCGAGGTATGTTTTGACATGTGGTTTTGAGCCAATTCTAGCTGAGTAGAGACTTGAGTTTTAGACTAGTTTCCAGCCGTAGTTTTGTTGTGACTTAAGCTATGAATTAAATTATGTTTTGGCTGAACTCTAGTTGAGGAATTTGCCTCTTGAGAATGCATTAGAAAGATTTGCAAAGATGCATAGAATTTCAAATAAAAGAAAGAAATGTTTTGAAAAGGATATGATTTGTAATTGGATTTCCGAATATTTTCGTAGTTGGCTATTCAATTTGTACCTCTAATAGTTTTAGGAGTTTTCCGTCAGTTTTGGTTTTGAGGCACGTACTGGGTGACATTGATGTCACTCACTCATATTTTATCTGTATTAATTTTAGGTGCATATTTGGAAATGCAGTGTTGCTTTGGTGCGCTTCTCGAAGTCACTTAGTCGCACACAGGTCTGAGAGGGAAAAATGTTAATTATTTACCCTTTTATTCTCAAAACTAATTATTATATTGGATTGTTTTGTACTATTATGTAGTGTCCGGGTGTTACAAGTACAAAGTGTTGTTAGTGGTATTGGTATTAGGTTTGTGGATGATGGACAACTGTTGTGGGTGATGTTTTAGTTGGTCACTATTGTGGTGTTGGGTGTGGGCTGTGTGGTGGAGAGATGATTGTTTTTTTTGAAATCGGTAATCTATTTTTTATTTATTCCAAAAGCATACCACACATAAAGGTCCAAGTATTATGACAATATTACAGTAAAGCAGCTCCACAGGTAAGGAGCACGTAGCCAAAGTATAAAGGCTTAAAAAATATATTACAGACCCAAAAGAGAGTGTCAGAGTAAATAAGGTAAAAACAGCGGCCAATAAGAATTTGGCCAATCAAAGGGGATTATCGTCCACAAGAGCAAGGGTGGACACATAATCATCCCCAGCATGCTGCTCAGAGTTTGCAGCCAAAGAATCAATATCCATGCCTCTAGTGTGCTGCAAGGAAGAGAAGGAAAGCAGAGTCTCATTTTTCAAAACCTGCACCCAAACACTCAACCCAGCAAATAGTCAAAGATATAATATCATTAACAATCATACAATTACTTTTGAGAGGATTTTCTCGGCTAACAAGAATTTAGCCATCAAAGAAGATTTTCCTCCACAAAAGCAGGAGTTGAAGCATTTTCTTCTCCCCTTCCTGACCAAGATTCGCAGCCAAAGGGTCAATATCCATGTTTGTATTATGCTGAAAAGAAGTAATAGATTACAGAATCTCATTTTTTCAAAACCTGCACCCAATCGACGAACCCGAGATGGAGTCGTCGGAACAAAAACAATGTTCGCTAGAGATAAATTACAGTCCAAGACTCACAAGTATAATCAGGAACCAAAGAAAATTTTCAGTAGAAAAGAAACTATAATTTCATCCTCCATATCATAATCAGAGTGTTCAGATTCAAGCAAACAAATGCCCTAACCCTAGAACAGCATCTAGTAGTTTACCTGACGAGAGAAGACCAACAACGGCGAGAGGCCGATCCCATCTGCAAGTAGGCAAGGGGCCGTCAGCGAGACTATGCAGAGACGGAGAGGAGGCGGAGGAGATTGTCGTGGTGTGTTGTTTGGAAGTGGGTTGTTTGTGGTTGAGTTGTGACTGCTGTAGGTGGGTGGTGATGATGATGTTCAGTGGGTTTGGTGGTGAGGTGTTGTGAGTTGGTTTTGCTGTACTGGTGAGAGGTTTACGTGGATTGTACCTGGGTTGTGCGTGGTTGTGATGTATCTAGCGGTGCACATCAAAATCAGTCAAATCGATTAATTGAATCCAATTCAACCATTTTTAGTGATTCCGAAATTCAATGATTTGGTTTAATTTGAAATATCATTAAACTGATTCATATGATTCGATTTATAATTTCAAGGACAGTTTAACCAAACTAAATCAAACCTAACTGATAGGTTACGTATGTACATTAAATATTTAAGTTCAATATTAATATATGTAACATATTATATTATATGATACCATTATATATGTTACATACTTAGATTATATATATTAACATTATATTAAAAGAATATAAGAAATCTAATTAACATTATATGTATTAAAAAAAATATTATTATTTGTATATATTTTATTAAAAGGTTAAACCACAAATCAAACCAAACCACTTTTGAGTGGTTCAGTTCTCATAGGTAAAATGGTTCGGTTTGGTTTGAAAATTGTTCAAACCGGCTTTTATGATTTGATTGAACTAAACTAAATTGTATGCAACTTAGTTGTGTTAATGATGATGGTGGTGTTGGTTGACAGGTATGGTGATGATGGTGTTTGGTGGATGATGGTTGGTGGCCATTAGTGGTGGTGGAGCAATGAGGTGCTTGGGTTGCTGCGGTGAGGTGTGAAAGAGACGATGGTGCATTGCTGTGGTGTTAATGTGGAGGAAGAGACATGTGAATTCTGGTGGGTGAAGGGTTGTAGTGGTGTTGCTGGTGAGGAGGAAAAGCTAGCCGAAGATAGGCATTGAACTCTGGGGAAGTGTTGCTGTTGTCTTAGCTACTTGGACATGGAGTGACTGCTTCAATTGATGAAGATGGCTATTTTTGGGTTGGGTGCTTGGAGTTGGGTTGATGATGGTTGATGGAGAGGTTGTTGTTGGATGGGTTGAGAAGGACATTGGTTGAAGTGAACTCTGGGGAATTGTTGCTGTTGTCTTAGCTACTTGGACGCGGAGTGACTGCTTCAATTGATGAAGGTGGCTATTTCTGGGTTGGGTGCTTGGAGTTGGGTTGATGATGGTTGATGGAGAGGTTGTTGTTGGATGGGTTGAGAAGGACTACATTGGTGAGGTGTTGTGATGTGGCTGGAGTGGTGGTTGCTTGAAGTGGCCGAAAGTGATGGTGTTGATGGTAGTGGTGGCGACGATGGTGACCAGAGATGGTCATGGTGAGGAGATGGTGGTGGCCAAAGGAGATTAGGGCTTGAAGGAGGAGGAACTAGCTCACCTTTATGTTGGAGGATGTTGGATTGCATTTAAAGGTATAGGGGTTAAATGTAGGCCCCTGGATGTGGATAGAGGGTTGGGATGAGTTCCTAAACATCTAAGTGGTGTGGAGGTAAATAAGGTTCAAGAAGAAAGGTATTTAGGGTATAATGTTAGAGGGAAGGTGTAACGCCTCGAACCCGGGTACGCTACCTAAATCATAGTATCACAAGCAATCACAATAATTACAGCATAAATCTAATAATTGTAACTAACTAAAGCTCACCTCCAGGAAAAATATGCGGCTAGTGACTCCTACATGGACACAAGAACTGGACTACACTACCTACACCTGAAAACAAATAAAGCACGCGTGAGTGACATTTAAGTCACCCATTACGTGCCCCACATAGAAAACCATGGTAAAACCGCAAAAAATCATAATCCTAGATTATTACAAAACATGGTTTTCTTTCAAAAACCATTTCAAAACATCATTTCTCGTTTCTTTTAAAACACTTGGAATCTCTATTCAAAACATGCCTTTTTCAAAAGATCACATTCTTTTTTTTTTCCAATTCATGCATCTTTAAACCTTTTTTTTATGCATTTCGAGAAAACCACATTCTCGACTAGATCTAGCCTAAAATACAGGACCTTATAGGATTCAAAAACCAAATCATATATATTGGCTGGCAACTGGTTAAAATACACTTCTCATTTATCGCTAGAATTTGAAGACAAGACATAGGTCCAATTCTAGCTAAAACCACACATTTTATTTCCACTTTTCTTATTGGTGTTACATTGATCAGAGGTAATCGGACACACAAGCAGTAGACGAGGACACCATTTCCCCTACCTCTTTGCATTGTCGCGGTGAAGTTCTCCGTGCGGGAGGACACCGCTCCGGCCAATCAGCCGTAATTTTATTTCACATGCACGGGAATACGTCTTTTTCTAATGTCCCATCGGTGACCCGAACACGAGGTTCATATACCCAGGCTCAGTCTACACCGTCGGTGACCCAGACACCTAGGTCTCAAATCCTAGGCCCAGCATACACCGTAACAAACATTAGTAACTACGGTCGTATCTAACAATTGATATTTTATCAATTTGTTGACACCATCCCCTCGTGGTCTCCCACTGGCAATCACGGTCGTATCTGACAATTGGTTTTATTGGAGTATCATTCTCCTACTACATTGTCGACACCAACCCCCATGGCTCTAGAATAGATTATTATTTTCTTTTTCAAAACTCTTGGATTTTCTTTTAAAACCAGTACACATTATCTTTTCTTCGTAGGGAATCATTTCCAAGCCAAACATGACCCTTCATTGGGTCCCAAACTCAACATCATACAAAAAAACTAGGCATTCATATTTATTATTGGGTCTCATGCCCAAAAACCACATCAAACTACATCTTTATCAATGTCTTTCATTTTTGGGGCCTTAAGCCCAGAACCATATTCAAATTCATTTATTTGGATTTCATATTATTCCATGACATTTACATGGAGAAAACATCATTACTACATGTCCATTATCCATTCAAAACCATTTGTATTCAATTTAAAAACATATTTTATCATATGGGTCAGGGGTCTGGTTTGACAAACCGAACCAGATCGATATACTGAACTGGACATTAGACACCCAGAACGGTCGACCAAATTTTGAATTCGATCGTCCGAAAATCCTTGATTCGGTCGACCGAAATCCCTCGAATCGGAAGATCTGGTGTTTTCGGTCTACCGAAAATGGGTTTCTGGTTGAATACTGATAGGAAAACAGTATGTCGAACTGAAATTGGCATACTGAAATCCCCGATTTCAATAAACATCACCTGTTTCCGACCCATTCGTTTGCCAGAATTCGGACCTTCTGTGGACCTAACAAACATACCACATAAATTTTGAATAAAAGATGGGGTGTATACCTTTAAGTCTACTTCAAGACCCCTCAAACCATTTTCAAATCCATTCATCATGCATCAAAATATAAATTTCTAAAGGTGACATGCTCAAAAATTAACCCTAACACAGGTATGGTATTTCCATGCATAATCCATATCAAAATCCCTGAAATCGCAGGATCTCAACACATACAGGCATTCCATTCAATTCCCTACTTATTCCTTATTTTTCCCCCATTTTAGCATGCTTTTAGGTATTTTAATCCCTTGCCCAACACAGAAACAATGTAGGGAGAACGGGACGTGTACCTGGCCGGACTTTGACGAGCTCCGATAGCCTCCGCATGTCTCCCGATCTCCGACGCAGCCCTGGCGATCCACGGCGGCAACGCACATGACTCAAGCCTCCTAAGCTCAACTCCTCCTCCACTAGCACGCGAGCACTACACCTCTCTCTCTCTCTCTCGCTCTCGTGCCTCCCTTCCCCTGGCTCCCCCTCCTCTTTATCTTCTCCTCCTCCTTGCATCACGTCGACCTCCGACCCCATCACGCTCACGTCAGAGGGGACGGGATGGCACGGGCGAGCTATGTAGGCACGGGTCTGCTGGGGAGGAAGAAGAAGATGCATGGATGGCACTGTGCTTGGGTTGACCGGGGTCCAACCTAGGTCCCACACACACACATAGAGGCACAACACCACAACCAAACTACATAACCAGGGAAACCACCAGTCCAGCCATGGAGAGAAACACACACACAAGAAATAAAAGATTATCTATTAATTAATCACTTGTACAATATTATAATTAATTACATGGTTTAAACCTCATCTGTTATAGGACAATATTACAATTAATTACAATTCTATGCCGAGGTATTCAGAATTTTTTATAGGACTACTCGTGTTGCATTCTGGCAAAGTCTATTTTAACCACATCTTTGAAGTTTCCTATACTCATTTTTTATGGGATGCATAGTTAATCATCATTTGATAATTCTTGAGTTTAGTATATATACTTAGAATATATTGACCAAAATTTTTTGTGGTCAACCACAAAAAATGTTCTTGGATTCAGTATATGTGTCGAACAACTACCCACAAAATTTGTTCTTTGAGTTTGGTGTACGTGTCAAACAACATTCTACACAATGCTCTTGAGTTCGTTAAATGTGTTGAACAACTACCCACAAAATTTATTCTTGAGTTTGGTGTATACGTCAAACTACATTCTACTCAATCTTTCTTGAGCATGGTATATATGCCAAACAATTGCTCACAAATTTGTTCTTGAGTTTGGTGTATGTTCTAAACAACATTCTTCACTATATTTCTTGAGTTCGACATATATGTAGAACAATTGCTCATAATTTTGTTCTTGAGTTTGACGTATGAGCCGAATAGCATTCTACACAATATTTCTTGAGTTCGGTATATATGCCGAACATCTACTCACAATTTTGTTCTTGAGTCTTGTGTATGTGCCAAAAAGTGTTCTACACAATATCCCTTAGTTCAATACATGCATGTTTTGTACATGCATAATTCAGTACATACATGTTTGGTACATGCATGTTTGATATGCATATTTGGTATATGCATGTGTTCAGTACATGCATGGTTTGATATATGCATGTTTGGTAGCTATGTGTTCCTCCATGAAAGTTTGTTTTACATGCATGTTTGGTAGATTTATGTTTCTTTTTTATGCAAGTTTTTTTTATGTATATGTTTAGTACATGCATGTTTAGTATGCATGTTCGGTATGCATGTTTGGTAGCTACATGGTCCTTTATGTAAGTTTGTTTTACATGTGTATTTAGTAGCTACATGTTCCTCTATGTTCAATGCATGTGTGGTTCACTACATGCATGTTTGGTAGCTACATGTTTGGTACATGTATTCATCACCGTGCACATAATCTAAATGCACTACTATGTTTTACGATTTCATCACTAGAACAAAACTGACTAAAGACAATGGTTTAAACAATCATCTGTTCCTAATTTAACAATGGATGTAACCGTTGTCTTTAGTTTCAACAACAGTCAACTATTGGCAAAATTGCATTGACCAAAATAACATCTTTGATATTATATCCAACGATTGTTAGCGTTGACTTATATTGTTTTTAATTTTATTTTTTATAAATTATTTTTTTATAGACGATGGTTGGAACCATCGACGTATATATATATATATATATAGGCAACAGTTACAACTAGCATAGACATTTAAACACCAACAATAGTTACAACTATTGGCGAAGTTTAAATAACAACAATGGTTACGACCATCATTGAAGTGTAAACATCAACAACAGTTACAACCGTTGACAAAATTTAAATAACAATAACAGTTATGACCATTGTCGAAGTTTAAACGTCACTAATTAAAATTATCTAAAATGATGTTACTTTCATCAAAATCACTTGTAAACATACACACATGCAAGTTCTAATTTGTCACACACATCCAACAATTATTGTTATAGAAATATACATGTATTCTAACCATTAATTAAATACAAATCTTTTTGCTTATTTAAGAATGAAAATTCTAAGCATAAGTCCAAACACAAGTCTAAATATATAATTTATAAAAATAGTTTCAACATCTACTAATAAAAAGTTTCAATATCCACCAACAAAAATATTTCAACATCCATCAACAAAAGAAGTTATAATATCTTTTATAATAAAAAAATTCTTCATGACAACCTCAATTTAACAACAATAAACCTTTTTAGTTTCCTTCCTCTTGTAACAAGAAACAAATAACAAGAAATAAATATTAAAGAAATTAAGTTCATAATCAAACATTAAATTGAAAACATGAAATACAATAAGAAATATGCACAAAGGATTTCATATATCTCATCCAATTAAATAATCATTACCGAAGCATTAGCAAAGGGGTTTTACAATGAGAAACTAGAAGTATATAAATTAATCTACACAAATTCATTTGATTATTTGATCTACAGGCTTGTTATGAAAAGGACTTAAAAGTCCATAAATCAATCAACATTTTGAATTTAAATTTGGCAATGACTTCCAATTAACGTGTAAGAGTTTCAAATCAGAGGTCCACAAGTATATTGTTAACTTCTACAATATTGTGACATAGAACATGGCTTCCTATGAATTATAGGCTCTCTAGGGAAGGCAAAGCATATTAAACTACCTAAAAAATGCTCTAAAGTCTGTAGCCACTTGGTCTAGTGGTGAAGTCTCTTTGTAGTTGTACGAGAGGTCGGGAGTTCGACTCCCACGGACATCATATATATTATATCATTTGGTGGTGGTTTTTCATAGCCAAG
Source organism: Posidonia australis (assembly GCA_024699735.1). Lineage (NCBI taxonomy): Eukaryota > Viridiplantae > Streptophyta > Magnoliopsida > Alismatales > Posidoniaceae > Posidonia > Posidonia australis. The sequence goes on along the minus strand of JAMKQA010122601.1, from coordinate 365 downwards.
TGTTTGAGTGTAGTATATATCAATTACCGTTTACAAAAAAAAATACTCTAAGGTTATCCATCTTTTTGTTAAGCAGGTATCTGCTGATAGTGTTGATCCTAGCTAATTTGATGACTTCTAGATCTGTAAGATAAATAATGTTGTAAATATGTCTTGAATTATGTGTTTGTTTAGGGTTAGTTTGGTCATTTGACCAGTTAGGTGCCCTAGTATTTAAGTAGGCTAAGGCACAGATTATGTAACCTCTTTTGGTCATTCGTGTAATCTTATTTTGTCTCCCATTGGAATAGAGAGAACTCCTCCCTCTTCTCTCCAGGTTAGGGTTGCATGTGAGGTTCTTTGTTGGAGGAACCCTTTGACAGGTG
>JAMKQA010122600.1:0-14910 GCA_024699735.1 Posidonia australis | reverse complement strand
TGGATTCATGGCTGAAAGTATTTGCATGGATCTTAAAGAATATGCATGAGAAAATAAGCTCGACAGGACATGCAAGTGGTGGATGCATCAAGAACATCTCTTTAGCATATCTTAGCATGTATGCATGGATCATGGATCTTAGTGTAAGGAAATAAAGAAGAAAGACATGTTATAATGCAGAATTTTCTATTCAGATTTTACACATGGGAATTGCCTATACATGGAGCAACCATCTCATCAAGAAATTCTTATGTAAACAACAAGGGAAACTTAGATTATATGTGAATGCATGGCATGTTTTACTTGGTGCAGGAACTAAGTAAAAAATAAAAGGATGGATGGTGGACCTACCTTGTCCAAGGTGTTCTTTCTTGAAAGACCAAAGATGATAAGATCATTGTTGCTTTGGAAGGGCTAGAAATGCTTGAGAAAAACGAGATTGGGTTGCAGAAATCAGTAGATAGCTTGCACTAGATCTCTCTTGGATCCTTCTAACCTCTTCTGATGGTTGCCTATAGGGGTCCTTATATAGGATTTCCCAAGGGTAACTCCTAGAGAATACAAGGAGTCTCATAAACGAAGAGCCTGGGAAGATTCCATGGCATATTCGTTGGTGGAGGTAACAGCCATGGGAGGTGGAAAGCCAGCAGCCAGCAGTTTGAGAAGTGACTGTGCGCCAGCTTGGTGCGCCAGCTTGGTGCTCCAGCTAAGTGTGCGACTTATGTGCTCCTGCTTGGTGCTCCAGCTAGGTGCTCCACATTGGTGCTCTAACTTGGTGCTCTCCCCTACTTGTTTGGATTTCTAATTGGGTTGCGGGCCTGCTATAGGTTTGTGGTCGATTTAGCTAATGGGGTTAGGTTTGCCACATCCAAAGCAACATCTGGAAAGCTCATCTATGAGTCACCTCAAAATCGGGGTGTCTACAGCCTGCTAACAAATATTTTTGCCAATGATTCTTTCGCCACTCCATGTACTCTATTAAATAAGAGCTCAAACTCACTATGGTAGTTGTTTAACACTAACCCCTTGTTGGAGTTTGGATAATAAGGCTAATGGTTTCTCCACCAAACTTCCTTTGAAACGATGTATAACTATATAAGGTCTTCCCAAAAGCTCCTCTAGAAGAAGCTCTTCCTGCCCTTTCATACTATTGAAACCATTGCATGGCTCCCCCGGCTAGATGTGGGTTGCATACCAAATTTGCAATTCAGCTCCGATGTCAATAAAATGAATAGAATTGCTCAACACATAATAACCAGCTTGTGGGCTCTTCTAAGCCATCATAAATAAGGAATTAAAGCTTCAGGGAAGTCCTAGGTAACACTCCCATAAGGTTAGGCTGATTGGAGGCACTTGGTTCCATGCTCTTCTTCAATCGATCTCTTTACTCACACTCATGGTTTTCATAACCGTCACCATCTCCTTCAGAAGTGAATGAGTCTCCAACGCATCCTTCCTTTGCTCCTGCTATAATTGGAATAGCAGGTCCTTCTTCTCACTAGACTCCATTTTGTCTTCACCCATGATAGTTCCAGACAATGATGCTTCAGGATTTGGGCACGATCTTATACCAAATTGTTACACCCTTCTTGTATTTCTAGGCGTAACAAGCGATGGATGACCTTTGGTAGTTGTGGAGGTCGCCACTGCTTACCAACAGCGGAAGCTGAATGCATCGGAGCTCAAATAATAGGTGGGTGAACCCAACCATATGACGGGGAAGAAGAGCCTCAACCCTACTCTTTTGTTGACACCAAAAGAGAGAAAAAGGAATGGTAGACAATGTGGTTCAAGTATTTCTCCACACCCTTCTATTAATAGCAATCATTAGAGCATAGATCCCTAGGCTAACAATCACGACAAGTTACTTTCTCCCATTACACTCCTTTGGTTGTTAGGCCGTTAACACAATACAAAAGAAAAGACAACAAAACACTAACTTCTAGAAACAAATGGCATAAGGTCTTCTGGATGCTTCGATTAACTAGGATGGAACAGTTAACTATAGAAGGAAGAATACTATTGCATTACTACTCATTAATAATACTTGATTGAATCTCTTCCACAAATTTATAATGTTGTCATAGAATATTTTTATTCACTTTTTGATAAGGCATTATATAGACATATCATTTTAAACTGGGATCTTTCACTATCTTATAAGGTCCCACAACCTCAATCACTTAAAATTATGTTCTTAGAAGAGGAAATCAAGCAAGTGTTTTTTCTCTACAAGGAGAGAAGTGCCCTAGTCCTAATGGATTTTCATTTTACTTTATCAACACTTTAGGAATATGATTAAGACTCATCTGGTAGATCTATTCAAGTATTTCCACCAATATGAAAGTATTGATATTTTAAATAGTATTAACCAAATCTTCATTGCATTCATTCCTAAAAAGAGAATGACAGAAATAATTCAAGATTTTAGACCTATTAGTCTCTTGAAGAGTAATTACAAAATTATTTATAAGTGTCATGCTACAAGATTGAGTCCCATCCTTAATCGTTTGATCGATGATTCTTAGTATGCCTTTCTATTAAGTCAAAATATAAGTGACTGTTTTCTTATGGCTCAAGAAACTCTACATTTGCTCCACACTTCTAATAGTCTAGGTTTAATGCTTAAGTTAGATTTTGAAAAAGCCTTTAGCAATGTCAATTTGGAATTTCTCATAGATTCCCTTAGAGGTTTTTGTTTTGATGAGAAATGAATAGCTTGGGTCTATCTATTCAACCAAATTCTATATCGTGGTCAATGGATCTCCTAGAGGATTCTTTAGTGTCTCAAATGGATTAAGATAGGATAATTCTTTATCTCCTCTATTGTTCATCATTGTTACTCATGTTTTTAATAGAATGTTCCACTTAGGTAGACAAAATAATCTTATTGAGGGCATTAAATATCCTCATAATGTCCTTGAAGTCATGAATATTCAATATGTTGATGACATCCTCATCTTTTTGAAGCATTCAGACCATTGTATGGTTAATCTTAAGAGAATCTTATGTTGTGTTCCAAACTTGAGCTGCACTTAAGATTAACTTTTATAAATCCTCTCTTATTAGGATAGGTCTTCTTGAGGATATAATCAAGAAATATAGTAATACCCTAGGTTGTACCCAATCCTTTCTTCTTTAGTCCTACTTAAGACTTCCTCTTCATTATAGAAACATTACTTATAATGATTAGACTATAGTCATTGATAAAATCATTAGAAAACTTGAATCTTGGAAAGCAAAAAATTTGTCTATTGGTGGTAAGCTCATATTTCTTAACTCAGTCCTCTTTGTAGTGTCTATTTATTATTTATCTGTGCTTCATCTACTATTAGGGTGGAAAAAGAAATAGATAAGCTGTGTAGGAGGTTTTTGTGGACTTCAAACCCTTGTAATTCCTCAGGTCTCCTACTCATGAAATGGTATAATATTTGTAGGCATAAGAATCAAGATGGACTGGAAATTATAAATCTTAGAAGTTTTTGCTCTACTTTTAAATGCAAAATTATTAGGTAACTTTTGAACAACAATAATTCTCATAAATGGCCTTCCCTTATTAAAAGTAGATATCTCCTACATAGTGGGTTTGGTCTAGGCATTCTTCTTTACTCTGACAGCAACTTAGAGCACATTATCCATTGGTTTCTCCTTTTCTGAGATACACAATGAATAATGGAGGGAAGATATTATTATGGCATGATTACCGAGGATCTAATTGTCCTTTAAAATATGTTTTCCTCGACGTTTACTTTGTGGCAAAAATTGGAAAATTTCTTTACAAAAGTTGGTACGAAAATATCTGGTCAAGGGAAAGACATATTTTGAACATAATTTCTTTAGTTCCTACCCAATTTCAGGCTCTGAAGTTGCTAGATTTTATGAGCTTCTAAACTCAATTTAGCTTAATGAGAGTGATGATGAGATTTCATGGTATCTTACTAATTATTTTGTATTTTTTGTTAAGAGTTGTTATCATAGGCCCTATTTATAAAAAATCACATTTGAAAGTTAAGGTTTTTATTTGGTTAGCTTGTTATGACAAAATTCTTTTTAAAGATAACTTACTAAAAAAGGGATAGATTGGATTTGTATCTTATGCTATATGTAGTTATTCTATCGAATCCTCTTATCACATTTTATTGCATTGTAATGCTCCCAGAGTGATGTGGGATTTCTTTTTAGTTGATGCACATATGCTTTTAAGATGTAAAACCAATTTTGAGATCTACTATCATGCGCTTAAGTTTAGGTTTTCTTATCAGGCTTCGGTTTCCTTAGTTTTGGCTATTTTCTAAGTATTTAGCTTAATAGAAATGTTATTATTTTTAGGAATTCAGGGAGAAATATTAACTCAATATTTCAACATGTTTTGTTTCTAGTTTCATCTTAGATAGGCAAATTATTAATTAGGCAGGAAATACTCTCTTAAACCCTTAGCCAAGTCAAGCATGATTGAGATCAAGCTCACCCCCTTCCATGGATGTTTCTCTTGTGGCTTTAGTTGGTGAGTCGCAACCATCTGTCTCTAAGTCTACTAGTCTAATTGGATAGATGACTTTAGTAGCTTGATTGTTTGTAACTTTTGTTTCCAAATATGTAATTTGAAACTTAGTTATTTTGTATCCTGCCTAAGTTGTATGACTTCTTTTCATTTTGGACTTCCTCCCATTGTTGGAGAAAATGAACATTGTCTTTTATATTTGATGATGATACACATCGAATTAAGTATTTTGTACATTAATATATATTATTTTACTGTATACCCAAAAAAAAAAAAACTAACTAGGTAGAACGGGAACCACTGGACTCCCTTTAATGGGCCCAACAGCAACTCTAGGCCCACAGCTCATAGGCTCTTGACGCATGTCCACCTCCTCGTCGTCCTTCTCGACTAGGCGGGCTTCTTTCCCGGTCGGGGGTGAGTTTTCTTCTTCGTCTTCTTCTTCGTCTTCTTCGGTTGATTTCTCATATAGGGTTACCTTTGTTCCTAGTGCTCAACTGTACCCAAATCTTAGGGTTTCGGTGTCTTCTGTGGATAGCGGGAGGAAAGAGAGTGGGGAGGGAAGTGAGCAGTTTGCGTACGCGAAGGGGAGGAGATGACGACTGCGGCGAGGCCGACGTGGGCGCCAGCCAAGGGGGGGCAGGAGCAAGGTGGGACTCGGATCTTCGGGCCCTCGCAGAAGTACTCCTCTCGGGATCTCGCCTCCCACACCACCCTCAAGCCAAGGTTTGCCTCCAACAATCCTGTTGTTTTTTTCCTCTCCTTTTGCCCTCTTCTTGTATGTGGAAACTAGAGGATGTTGGGATTTTGATATCTTGGAGGGAAAGAATTGGGGGATTTTTTTTAAATGTTGTTTGTAAATTTAAACTGCGGCTTGATATTGATTCCAAAAGGAAATTACAGGTTTTTAAGTTTTTGGGATTTTAAACTAGTCATCATAATTGAGGTCATATGTGTTTATGATTAGGGTTGTTATTACTGCTTGATGATGTGGCAATTTGATTTTTCCATTTTTCAGGAGGGATGGACAGGATACCCAGGAGGAACTGCAGAAAAGGAATCTCCGGGAGGAATTGGAGGAGCGTGAACGGAGGCATTTTTCTTCAAAGGATAGATCCTATGCTGGTAGACTTCTTAATATCTTTATAATCTTTTCTAGTATTAGTACTTGGCTTTCCTTTTTGGTTTTGGAGTTGGTTTTACAAGAAAACCTGTCAATAATGATTTTATTTGGGTTGTTTCAGAGGATAGGGACCGGAGGAAGGGTGCAGGCAGTGGGCAGCTTCTCCTTGAAGGTAAGTAGATGTTATATCTTGTGGCTTTATCAGTTCTCCTTTTTCTTGGTGGGAATTTCTTTTACTTGTGCCTTTACTGAGAATGGTCAGTTGTGTTAAAAATAAAGGGATGAAGCGGGAACCAGAAGATCGACTCATTCCACGAAATATTGATGCTGATGATTCTGATGTGGATGTTAAAAGCGAAAATGATAGGTATGTGTTTGTGATAGTTTGTGTAAATATAACAAAGTTCTTCTATTGACTAGTATATGTAGCTCAGATTGTTGTATAAAGTTTAAACAAGCTAATCTAGGTATAAAATGAAATACTAATACATAGGAGATGGAATAAGTCTGTTGAATTACTGCTTTTGTATTAGGTAAATAAAGCAGCTTACGGGTCCAGATGTGTAGCAAGGCTTGGATTTATGTTCTTATTTATGTTTGGTGAAGAAAAGATTTGAACATGGAGTAAACAGGTAGAAATTTAGTTACTTATACATAGGAGATCGAATTAAGCTGTTGAATTACTGCTTTTGACTGGGTAAATAAAGCAGGTTACAGGTTCAGAATTGTTCTTTTTTTTGAATAAAACAAGATGAGTTAAAATTTCATGCATCTCTTTTTGGTGGCATGCCATTGTAACGACTGTGAGTCGCTACACCCAAGATCTAACTATTTTAATTTTTTTAATTTTTAATTACATTAACCTTAAACTAAATCCAACAAGGGACAATATAAATTAAATAACTATTTACTGAATTAAACTAAACTAAACACTTATCCAGAATCCTTGATGTGTGGTCGATTGATTTCAGCTTTGCATGCACTAGCAGGCTCTTATTTCTATCTTACACTTGAGGAAAACGCCAAAACAAACACACATGAGTGACCATTTATAGGTCACCCAACACACACCCCACCCAAACGCACATGCACAATTTTGACATCTCTTCTGGATGCCGCCACACTACAGTGGAGCAATACTCTTTTCTCTCCTACAAGCTACAATCTTTTAAAAATCATGCTTTAAAAATCATTTTTTTCCTTTTCCTTTTAAAATCATACTAATGCCTTTTCAAATTACTCTTTTCATTTTCTTTGAAATTCTATGCATCTTTACAATCACTTTTATGCATTCTAGAAATCAAATTCTCTACTAGGTTCTAGCTAAAAATACAAACAACATACAACTCAACCATATCTAAATCATAATTGAAAACTAGTTCAAAACACAAGTTTCAACAAAACTAGAACCTGGCTAAAACAACAAAATCGAACGCCAGTTCTAGCTCAAATCAAGTACATAGTCTGAATCAAAACTTGTCAAGTCACCCTGGTCATAGGTGAAATAACTTAACCACAAGTAGTCTGTGAGGCACCAACCCTAATCCTACTACATTGTCGTAGTGAACCATTCCACACAGGAGTCCAATCATCTCGACAACATAGGCTTCACGGTACCATGACCAGGTAGGTAACAAACACGCATAGGGTGCATCTTTATAATGCCCTTTGGTGTCCGAACACCCAAGAACTTCCAATCTCAGGCCCTATCAGTACTAGGTAAAGAGGATGGATTAGTCTCTTTCTGTTGAGTCTTACAGTATCTTAAAGAGTCATAGTCTTTTTCACTTATGTTCGTCGTCGGTAACCACATTGTAGGGTATACAATCGATTTCATTGAGGTCTTATACTCCTATCAGTCTTGTCCTGTTGTTACATGGGTCTGACCAAAAATCACGGAAAATCTCTCTAAATAATGTATTTTCCTTTTCGAAATTATTTTCGAAAACATTTTCGTTACAAGAATCTATCTACGAAAATTATTTTCAAAACCGTTTCTCAGGAGTATTCTCAAAACATTTTTCAAAACTTATTTATTAAAACACTACAAAACTCTGTACCACATGTCGTACAAAAAGCGCAATGAGAACCACAAACTTTACACTTAAACAATATTACTGAACACCTATTTGAGTGCATCGTACCAAAATTATTCAACTTCTATTTCCAAGGTCAAATATTAACTTTAAAGATTATTTAAGTACTCCCTAACCATTCCAATTTTGTTCAAATCATTCTTATGCCACGATTGTCTGCAAGACCATTCTAATGTTTATTCAAATCATTATTATGCCACAGTCATCTGCAAGCTTAATATACCCTTAAACATACTAAAAGGTATCACAAACAAGTCCTTAAGGGCTTAAGTGTAATTTATATAAACTTAAGGATTGAAAAATAATTTCCACAAACTTCAATTATCAGTCAGTAAATTCCCTAAAACTTAGGGAGTAGAAAGGTAATTGGGTTAAAAATACAAAACTAGAATGCTAATATCAAAGCTAATGATCATTTAAACCACTTAGAGGAGAAAACCTGGTATTTCTAGATTATATTAGTCCTTTATTCCTACTACAGTTCCAATGAGATCTTAGTAACATATTTTAGGTATCCCTTAGAGTCGTTTTAATGATTATTCTAATCATTCATGTTTCATCATCCCTATAGGGTTATCATAAGGTTAAATATGCGAAAACCATTAAAAATGATCATTAAGGGCTTAAACATAATTAACATCAACTTTAAGGGACCTAATGTAATTTCTACTAAGTTCAAGGACCTAAATACAATTTGGTTAGATTCTAAGGATTAAGAAGTAATTTCTACAAAACTAAGGACCTACATGCAATAAAACATAAAAGTTAAGGACTCAAATGTAGTTTACATAAACCTTAGGGGTTAAAAAGTAATTATTATAAATCCAAGGGTTAACATTGCAGTAAAACATGAAGTTAAGGACTTAAAATTAATTATTTTTATTACATCTAAGACCAACTTTATTCTAAAATTATCATAAATTATCCAACAGTCAACAAAACATCCATAGATACCAGAAACATACTGTTATGTCCTTATGCTCTAATTTTCAATAAGAGGAAGGCTACGGGGTGTGTACCATTCATCAGTGACGATCCTGATGCTCATTTGGTTGCGACAACAGCGAGGGCGGCGACACAATGGTGAATTCCTAGCATGACGACACAACAATGATGTGGCAACTGACATGGTGTCTCGACGACGGCCAAAGCACCCCCACCTCTTTCTCTGTCTCCCTCTATTGCCCCTCTCTCTCATCTCTACCCCCCCTCTTGTCTCTGCTCTCTCTCTCTCCCTCTCTCCCACTTCCACAGTTCCCCCTCCTTCCCCATTCTCTGCACTCGTCCTGCTCCTTTTCCTCTCCGTAGTTTCTTGTGACGGGATTAATCTGATGAGTTCCAGAGTGTGTTATGCTGAGGCATCTGTATACTATCCGTAGGCTTTTGAAATGTATTGTTATGGTTGAGTGTCTTTTGGGGTTAGAGGTGCTTTTTTTCTGGGCAGGAATGGTATGTCCCCACTGTGGTATGGTGCCTATTGTCATGGGGGGCAACATATTACTTGATATTTTAAAAAATTTTCAATATCTGACATGAAGTTGACTATATGAGAAGTAACATTTGGTGATATGAACCAAAATGACTGCACAAATGGGAAACACATGTACATGTTCTTTCTCTTCTATCAATTATACTGGTCAGCATGTCAATCTTATTTTTCTGATTAGAGCAACTTCTTTCTGTGGGAAGTGATGACGATGAAGATGATGAGGATGATGCTGAAGCTTTGATGGCTGAAATTGAGCGGATTAGGAAGGAACGAGCTGAAGAGAAACTTCGGAAGGTTTGAATTCATTCATAAGTTATGAATTTCTCTTTTAATATGGTGCTCATAGTCTATCTCATGTCTTCTTTTTAATAAATTTTCATGCTAGAGTAGATCTATGAATTTATGCAGTCTCACTTTGATTGTAATTTTTTTTATAAAAAATTCAGAGCTAGTTGTTAGTGTTTCAAACACACGATAGACACACTAGGTGGGCGGTTGTAGGTTAGACCATTGAATTGCTGTGCAGGTGCTTAAAAGAGTGCCTTAATTTTGAGTAAAATTTAGATATTAGTGTATGATGTGCATAACAGGCTTTCAAGTATTCAGCATTAGTTAATGCAAATAGAAGATGTATTGAATTAGAGATAATAGATTTGTAATAGGAATTAGTAATGCATTCAACTTTGTAGTACAATGAGTGCATCCTTTGATGTTTGTGAGAATAGTTGCAGCTTATAAGTAAATTGCCAAATTAAAGTTATGCTTTAAAAACTGCAAAAAGTGTCTCCAATGGATTGAGTTCAGTAAGTGTTTCAATGCTAAATGAGCTCATAAATAGTTATTTAAGAAACGACCAAATTTTAACAAACATATATTAGTAATATATATGATATGTATACAACTAAAGATATGTACTTCAATTTATTCGTTGTGTATTAAGTTAATGATATAACAATTCTAATCCACTGACTTTAATATTGTTGAATTTTCAATCTTAGATATAATCATTTCTTGTTCTTTTGTGTATCTGTTTCTTTATCTATACCTGTTATTTTAAATATCTTTTATGTATCCATATTCTTTTTCAGGTATATGTTATATGTACTCTTACCCACTCCAAGGTTGCTAAGGCGCCAAGGTGTTGAGCTTGAATGCCTAGCTGTCATTATTAATTAATTTTTTTTCCAGATTTTATATATACACTTAAACTTATGTAAACAATACAATGTTAAATACAATTATGCATTAATATATCTACTTTAAACTTAAGTAAATACCAATCAACATTGTCAATATGTGAAAGGCAATCATTAAATGACATTAAAGTTAAACCATCAATATAAAGTCACAAATTAACTTCTAAATAAAAGACAACAACAAAAACAAAGGGTCTTAATCAAACAAAAATAAAAGACAATAATAATAAGTTTACTCAATACTAAATAACAGAAAGGACCAAATGAGACTCTCATGATCTCATTCACTTTGTTCAACATCTAATGAATCATCAAAATGTTTTCCAAAGTTGAGATTCTCGTCATTCGCTTCTTCTTCTTCATCATAAGCGTCTTTCTCTTCATCCTCTTCAATTTCTTGCCATTCTTCTTCTTCCTCAATGGGCTTTTTGCCTTCGTTGAATAGGTTTTTACAACATTTTCACATTCACATGCATGTCCACGTCCACATCCATGACCTCTCCTTGTTGGAGAAGTTGATGAATGTTTTGTAATCTTCACTCTTCTAGTACGACCCAAGTTGAACTCCAAAGTTGCTATTGCTATATCAACTTGTGCTTGTGTGACTCCATGCTCTTTATACATAAATTCATTTGCGACCCCTAGTATCCCCATCATCCATTCAATATTATAATTGAGCTCCTTAACATGTAAAGGATCAAAGTCTTTATCCTTGTTTCTTTCTCATCTTGTTTGAAATCTTTCATATAGATATTTATTGTAGTTGTTCCATATGATTCCTCCATTTAGTGTGAATCTATTATAAAAGAAAAATAAACAATAAATGTAAATGACTAAATGTAATATGTCAAAATGACCAAAATACTTAAAATCAAATAAGTGTAAGTGTTGATGACTCTTTACAAAATCAAATGTGCTCTAATTCCTCTTGCAATTGGAGGCAGTGCAACAAAGTCCAAGCATGCGGATTGCAATCTTCTTGAGCACTCGAGTGAGGGTTCTATATGAGTCCCACCAATTGACTACATATTTAGAAAAACAAAACCATTAAACTCAAATATTAAATGAGAAAACACAATTATTTATTAAAAAATTATTTGTATTTGGTTGTAGAAATTCAATGGCCTTTTTTGCCATTTAGGTACCAAATTCCCCCTTTCTTTGCTTGTATGACTCTAAGCCCAACATGATTTGTATGCATTCTTTCTTGTTCTTTATCATCCTTTTAACTACATATTGAAATGTTTGACTCATAAAGATTGGCATATGAGGTTTCATTTTCTCTTTTTATGTAGTATACACAATGAATTAGAAATGTTTTGACATCAAGTAGAGGATGATCAAGGTGTAAAGCCCAATGTCTATCAATAATTTCAAGAATAGGCTTGTAATCTTTTTCTTTGGGATGAAAATCCTCCATAATCTTTTCCTAAGCATACTTGAATGTACGTACGATGTAACCCATGACCATATTCTCAGTAAAATCAACCAATGTCAATAAAACAATGATTTGCTGTGATGCTTTAAGATAATTTTCCAAATTATCCCAAAGGTCCACGGAAAACATGACATTCATGATTTGTTTGCCTTGTGTAGCCATTTGCCCAACTAGGCTTATTCGACATATCCGAGACAAACAACTTCTTTAGGATACCTTTCATATTATGCAAACTTTGAAAGGTAAAACTTGAAGTGGCAAATCTTGTGACACCATATCGAATAAGTTCCTTCCCATTAGACTCGGTAGTGAAGACATTATAAAGATGAGTATGGACGTAGATAAATGTTGTAAACTTGATTATTTTTACTTTCTTAAATTTTCCATATTTACTAATGTCCTCAAGCATAAGGTCAAAGCAATGGACAGCACAAGGAGTCCAAAACACCTTATCGTTCTTTTCCATCAGTTTCTTTCCAACAAGAAAATAATTTGTTGCATTGTTGGTGTAAATTTGCACCACATTTTTTGACCCAACATATTCCATGGCCTATTGAAGAAGCTCCGCCAAATAATCTACGGTTTTCTCATCTCTCGAAGCATCAATTTAATAAAGGTACAATGCTCCTTTTGGACAATTTATTAAGAAGCTTATCGAACTCCTTTGCCTTTGTTCGTCCAGCAAAAGACATGAGAGTGACATCATATTTCTTCCAATGTATCATATATTCTTTTCTCATTTGGACGATATCGTTATATTTCTTCTCTAATATTGGTTTTCTTACTTGATGGAAAGGTGGCCTATATCCTCTTCCATAATATCCAATGGTCTCATAAAGAACTTTAACCACCAATTTATTTATAAGATTAACTGGCAATCCACATTCATAAAGCATATCACAAAAGATATCATCAACTGCTGTCCTCTCTTGTTTCTCGAAGTCACCCTCAATGATGGTTTGCTTGTTTTTATCTCTTTCTTCTTTCTCTGACAAAAGCATATAGATTTTCTCTACACAAGACATCAAGACGCTCAACTTTTTTTCTACACAACCTTTGCACTTTCACTACTTGAAGATGGAATCTGTTTCTTGCTTTGTTGCGAAGTCGTGGAAGTAAAAGGATTGTTGCTTCCAAAGTTTCCAATGGATTGGACTTCATTACCTTCATTTTCTTCAATCTTCCCCTTTTTCCCTTGAGTATACCACTTCAACATCACATTTACAATAGCTGTTGTGGTTTTGGGACATTTTTAACATCACCATAGCCTCCAATTTGCTGCTCCTTTTGTCTTTTAATGCCACTCTTGGATTTCTTGCCACATAACAAACATTGCATTGTATTCTTGTCATCAAGATCCGGCCACCATGTATACTTCCAACTGGGGTCATTAGACTTGATTATTCTTGATGGGTCATGTGCTAGTATAAGATCAATAGAGTCATGCACAACAAATGCATTTGGATGCAGTGGAATACTATCATTTTCTTCTTGTGACATCTTATAATAATAAACAAACAAAACAAAGAAGAAAAAAAAAACATGAACACTAGATGTAGGAAGATGAAATCCAAGATAAAGAAGAAGGGAGAAAGGAGAAGATGTGAAAAGATGATTAGATGAAGTTTACCATGCAAATAGGGAGAAAGAAGATGTGAACTCGCCGGAGAACTCAATGAAAATTGCTAGAAAAGCCACCAGAGGAAGACGCTGCCAGAGGAGATGAAGGCTGCTGAGGACCCATGATGGCCGGAGGAAGAGGGGTTTATAGGGTTAGCCATTGTTTTCCTGGTCTAGATGGCTGGAAGCCGGAAACCCTTTGTCTTTTGTCTAAGATTACGTAGGTGTTTGTTGGATCTATGTCAAGTTCGTGGCTGTCTGGATAGCTTAATAGAAACACCTAGGCAGGTGCCTCAATAAGCTTGATTCATCCCTGAATATGTGACCTAAAGGACAACCTAATATCATCCCTAAGTATATGACCTATAGGAATTTAAACCCCAAAAGCAATCAAAACATGTACTTACTCCCATATAAGTAAGTAGGCAATGTGTGCTCCACATACACGATGTAAAAACTGAAATTTCATGAGAAGGTGGAATTAATAAAACTTGAGTATTGATCTTCTAAAATGTGCTTAACTAGGAATATGTTGCAAAATCCCGTTGTAATGAGAGCTTATGAAAAGAGTCTTGTTTGATAAGTGATAACAAAAGACTTTGGGAGCAATTTGCAGTCTTGTAATTGCTGAAATAAAACATTTGAATGATAACAAATTGGAATATACGCTCCATTTTTACATAAATTTAGGCTTCAGAAAGCTTTCATGGTATTGGGAAATTGATGATGCAAAATGAGCAGAGAAGTGGACAAGAGGAAGCAGTCTCATGAGTCTGATGTACAACATTTAACAAGAGTGTCATTCTCCTTTTGGTCTGCCTTGTGTGCTTTTACAAAATAACAAATGGCAACCTAACATTGCAAAGCCATCACAGAGGCAAGACGAAGGATGTGGCAGGCATATATCTCACGGTTGCTTGAGTTATACTACCTTGGAAGCGTCTGATGTACAACATTTAACAAGAGTGTCATTCTCCTTTTGGTCTGCCTTGTGTGCTTTTACAAAATAACAAATGGCAACCTAACATTGCAAAGCCATCACAGAGGCAAGACGAAGGATGTGGCAGGCATATATCTCACGGTTGCTTGAGTTATACTACCTTGGAAGCGTCTGATGTACAACATTTAACAAGAGTGTCATTCTCCTTTTGGTCTGCCTTGTGTGCTTTTACAAAATAACAAATGGCAACCTAACATTGCAAAGCCATCACAGAGGCAAGACGAAGGATGTGGCAGGCATATATCTCACGGTTGCTTGAGTTATACTACCTTGGAAGCGTCTGATGTACAACATTTAACAAGAGTGTCATTCTCCTTTTGGTCTGCCTTGTGTGCTTTTACAAAATAACAAATGGCAACCTAACATTGCAAAGCCATCACAGAGGCAAGACGAAGGATGTGGCAGGCATATATCTCACGGTTGCTTGAGTTATACTACCTTGGAAGC
>JAMKQA010122599.1:0-15270 GCA_024699735.1 Posidonia australis | reverse complement strand
CCCCGGGCCATGGGCCGTGCCGGGCCCAGGGTCTGCTGCGCCCGGCCAGCGGGCCGGCTGTTTCGTGGGCCGGCCCGGCCCGGTTTCCATGTCTATTTGTAGGGCTTAGTTGGGCCCAGGCTCAGGTTTACCTGACCCGCATCATTGGAGGGTTGGGTTAAGCCCAGGCCCATGATGGACTGGGGTGGTTTGGACTGGGCCAGGTCATCCACAAGCCATTTGGCCTAGTTACACTTTTAAACCGATGTTAATGATACCTAAAATTACCTTATAGCTCCTATGTATTTTCCATTCCCATTGTAGTTTTTATTCCTCTTTTTTACCTTTCTCCTCTTCCTCCTCCACCCATGACCGGAAAGCATCTCCACTGCTACCCTTGCCACCTCCCTCCCTTTTCTCCTCCATTCATCACCAAAAATCACCTCTACTACCGTTACATGAGTGAGGCTTAGTTAGACGTGAGTTAATCATTTCTTTTATACTGGATTTAGTTAATCATGGTCTACATATGGAAGCCTGATGGGAGAGATGATGGCTGATGGTAGGTCTATAATTGTAACATTATTGGCTTATTAAGAGTAAACAAATAATTTTCGTTACACGGAGTGTATAGAGAACATTATGATATTTAATGTGGATATTGAGACAAAAAATTCAAACTATTATGACTTCAAGAAAAAGACAAAAGACTAAATATGAAATTGAAGTCTTCGAAAGCTCAAGTTACAAGTATGATAAGAATAGAACTAATATATATTTAAATTTTATTTATTGTACATATAAACAAAAAAATTACATCAACTAAAAATCAATAAATAAACAATCTACATCATTGTTAAATATAAATAAAAACAATTGAAACTAAAACCTAAAAAATGCACATCTATAATTACATATACATTTCTCAACACATAATGCAAAAAATAAAAGTCTAATTCATTATATTGGTTAAATCATAAAATTTTAAATAATGGTTCCATATAATATTCTTGTAAATAATGCAATAAAACCTTAGAATGAGTTTTTGAAAATGAAGCGCTTGTTTTGGTCCAAGGTGGGGTCAAGGCACCTAAGTCAATGTTTAGGCACTAAGACGTTGGCAAGGTGACCATTTTTTGAAGAATTTTGCCTAGATGGCAAATGCCTTGACATCCTAGAGTGCATTAGCTTTTTTAAAAACATTGTTTATGGAAATAATTTGTTTCTCATGAACGCTACCTGAGTGACTCTTAACTCTTAATAACTACAAAACGTAGTGTTCATAGTGACTGGAGCAATGCACTTGGGCCTGATGGATTTCCTCTTTTAGTGTTCGGTAGATATTGGGATTTCATGAGGAGGCTATGGAGACGACAAGAGCTTTTCTTGTTGATAGAGGAGATATTGGTTATGCCAACTCTACTTCTATCAGTTTCATCGCAAAAAAAGTGTTTTAGATATTGGTGATTTTTGCCGCATTAGTCTCTTGAATGTGTTTATGGAAATGTTGTCACATCTTAACATAAGGGCTGAAACCACTAGTGAGGCAGATCTTGATGATTTTCGGTAAGTTTTTTTTCTTCAAGATTGTCAAATTCCAGACAATTTCCTTGTTACTCATGCAAGGTTTTCACGGTGCTAAAAGCGAACAAGGCAACGACAAAGGTGCTTTCTTGCTTGGATCGCTTAGCATGGAAGTTTAACAATCCCGAAGTTAATTAATGTGCATATCCTAGTGGATGTTTGTTGTTTTAGTTCTCAAAAATCAACAAATCGTAGTCCTGACACGCTAACAAATAAGAACATTAATTTAACATGCTAATATTATTAAGTAGTTAAAAAAATGCTAATAATAATGATTAGCAAGTAATAAATGTATCATAACTAAAAGAAAAAGGAAAAAACTAAACCTGAAATTTAAGCCTTCACAACATCAATGACATTATTATATAATGCAAAAGGTGCTTATATTTCTTGTAAATTAATATTTATTGCAATCATATTGAAAAGCTTGTAATAAATGTATCATAACTTCAAGAAAAAGGAAACAAACTAAATCTGAAATTTAAGTCTTCACAACCTCAATGGCATTATTATATAATGCAAAAATGTGCTTATTTTTCTTGTAAATTAATATTTATTGCAATCATAATGAAAAACTAGCTACTTTTCAACTCAAGAGTAGTGTGGTACTAGAAACATATAGCAGTACTACTTCTAGAATTTAGTTGTACTGACCAAATGGGCAATACATAACTTTTAAATTTCTTGTTTGTACTTTCAATTTTTATAGTTATACTCGAAGCCTTGTTATCCTTCTGCATTCTAATAATTAAAAAAATTATGACTAATGATAATAAAAAATCAAGATAACCTGGTAATAGAAAATTAGAATCTAAAAATATGGCAATGGAAGTACTTGAAAATTGCAACTAGAATTTAGTTGTAGTTGGACAAAGCATCAGTACACTTGCATGATCCTTAAATTTCTGATGCAATTGCAATTTCATAGTCATATTTAAATCCCTATGATGTGACTTGGATGTGTCTGAAAACCTTTGAATGCACCCATAAGGAAAGGGGATCAAATTTATATAGATGGGACTAGAAGGGGCAGACGATGACCTAAAATTACATGGTTAGCAAGAGTAAATGTCTGACTGAAATATTTATAGTCAAACAAAGAGAGCAGCCTTAAATAATGATTCATGTTTCTGGCCCACATAGTGGGGATGGAGGCATAGTGGTGGTTGTTGTATCTTCAAATCCTTACGATCAGAATCCAATAATTTGATTTATGACTGAAGATGATAGAAACTGAAGAAGCTGTGGCAATCAAAATATAGCATTGAAATCAGTCATCGTCATAATCAAAGCCTTGTTATTCATCTGGAGTCCAGTAAATTGACAAAAATTTATGACTAATCGTGAATCTCAGCTCAGTTTCTCGAAGGACCTGCTTGTTTCCATTTTTCTTACAAACTAAATGCATTGCTTCTGACCAATATAGCTGACTAATTTGAAATATGCAATTACATTCTATATGCAAATTGAGTTGGAGTTGGATGGGTAAAAGTCTAAACTGGGATCTTAGCAAACAGGGCTACCTTAATGGACTTGTTAAAAGAAAGAATCCATGCTACTGGACCCAATGGACATGGTCTAGTTTCCACTGTTGTCTTTTGTAAATTGTCAATACATCCTGTGATACTGATTTTGACTATATGCATGCCTTCAGAGTTTTGAGACGCATTCTCTATAAATTTGGCAGGAAGGTAAAGATCAGGCACTCTATTTTGATGCCCATGTTCTTGATGCCCAGAGACGTAGACATGATGTTCGTGGATGTCGTTGTAGGTTCCTTGTTCGCTATGATCACGATCAGTCTGAGGTAAATTTTATCTGTTTGTTTAATTTAATAGTTGATCGTGATGAATTATCTATTGGCCCTGTTAGCAGTGAAAAGATATTTCCTTACATGAATCATAGGGTTAAGTTTATATGGGCTAACATATAAGACATGGTTATATGGATACCTGTTTACTCATATAATCTATATAAGTCTATTACTAATGATGAAACACTTTCCCTTAAGTTGGAGCATATATATCTAGTATGTCTAGTTAGTTACAAAGTATTCCAAAAATATCTAAAGCTAGAGCATATATATCTAGTATGTCTAATTTGTTACAAAGTATCCCAAAAATACCTAGGGACAATCCCTTAGTAAAGTATCTAGATTGTCTTTTTAAGATGGTAGATAATATCCTTCTCTTGAGCAACATACGTTGGAGATTATTCCATAAGAATTTGTTTTGTTAAGTTATCATAGTAAAAAGTATTTTTTTACATGAAACTGACACACCTCCTAAAGGTCCGTTTGGTGGAGTTTTTGGACAGTTTTTGAGCATATAACTTCTTTCTAGAAGTTATAATGGTCCAACAATTCTACCAAACACTATCTGCTTCTTAGAAGCATGTAGTTTTTGGAATAGTAATTTCTTTACATTTCTAGGAATTAGGTTATGACAGCTTCTACCCAGAAATTAACTTCTATACTTAAGTTCAAAAGCTGAAGTTCTACTAAACGAATCCTAAAATTGATTTATAGACAAAGAGAGAAGAACATGGATCGAATTTAATCTTGCCACAGACGAGATGGTATCGACATAATCAATACCAAACATTTGTGTGAAACCGTAGGCAACAAGATAAACTTTGTACCGGTCCATTGAACCATCAGACTTGTATAGACCCATCATCATCCAATGACATTATCTCTAACTAGACGATGAATCAAGTTCTAAGTGTCACGTGATGTAAGAGCCTGCATCTCATCATCTATGGTGGCTTGCTAATGGGGAACAAGTGTAGCTTTCTTGTAGTTCTTGGGAATATGTTCAGAAGAAATTGATAAGGTAAAATGACGAAATGTAGGATGAAGACGATTATGAGAAACAAAATGAGAAATAGGATGAGTTGTGGTAGATTGCTTACTCTTACGAAGAATAATAGGCACATCAAGATGAGATGGAGACAGATTTGTAGGCATAGGAGTTGGCTTGATAGAAACCTAGGGTGATGGTTGTTCCTGAGGTTGACGATGGTACACCTATAAAGGACGTGTAAGAGGCACAGGAGTAGTAAATGTGTCATTAACATGGGAATTCTCCACAAATGCAGGAAGAGGAATATGCTCAAGACCTGTAATGGAAGATTCCAAAAAGGTTTGGGGCTCAAAAAAGGTAATATCAGTAGAAATGATATACTGTTTATAGTAGGATTGTAACATTGATATCCTTTTTAAGTCTGAGAGTACTCTACAAAACATGTTTTATTGAGCGAGGTGAGAGTTTATCAAAACCCTTGTACAAAGGATATACAACTAGACACCTTAGGAGGCTGAGAAAACAATGGAAGATTATGACGTAATCTCATGAGGGGAATTTTCCTAACAAGTATAGCAGAAGACATCCTATTGATAAGATAGGACTTAATCGCATCAGACTAAAGGTATTTGGGACATTCCTCTGCAACATAATGTTACGAATAACATTAAGAATATGATTATGTTTCTGTTTAACTACTTCATTTTGTTGAAATGTATGAAGACATGTAGTTTGATATAAGATCTCTAATGAAGTACAAAAAAACTCAAGCTTAGTTTGAACAAACACTAATGCATTATTAGTACGAAAAACTTTCTGAGAAACAGACAATTGAATTTTTATTTCAGCAAAGAATTGTTTGATAACATTAAACACATGCATTCTGTCTTAAAGGATACACTCAGGAAACTCTAAAATAATTCTCAACAAAGATAATGCAATAGCAATATCCAAACACAGAAGAAACACGAGTTGGGTCTTAGATGTTACAATGAATCAACTTACATAGACCTTGACTAACACCAGCAGACGGACGTATGTAGGTAGCACGATGATGTTTATCCACCTGACACTACTTACAATCAAAAATGCAATGGAAATTTAAGGAAAGTTTGCTGAAATTTATAGTGAGAGGGATGTCCAAAACGATAGTGCCAAAGAAGAGATGACTCTTGATGGAAATGGAAGATAGTAGTCTTTTGATAACCTCATTACGACTTAGCACGTAAAGTTCACTACAGTTAGATCCTAAATCAATCTTCTTCCTCGTTTTCAAATCCTGAAATGTACAATGATATGGAAAGAATGTTATAGAATAATTCTAGGCTTTTGTAATAATACTAATGGAAAGTAGATTAATAGGAAATTCAGGAATATATGAAACTTTATGAAGAGGGAGCAGTGAAGAGGTTTGAATATCTCCTTCACCACCAACAAAGACTAATGGCCATTGGCAGTGGAAACAGAATGTATCAAGGATTGGTTAAAAAAAGAGGTAAAATAATCACAAGTACTTGTTATATAGGAAGAGACACTAAAGTTTATTACGCAAGAACTATCCTTAGAAGCAAAAAGAGCACCTGAGGCGGTGGCATGAGAGACAACGACGACGAAAGACTAGTTGGCCTAGAATTGGAGAAAGTTCTCATAATTAGCTTGGGAGACAACAATAGTATCAGAAGAAGTGGGACTATCTGTAGTAGTATTTTGGGTCTATTTAAGCTTGTCAAACTTGTCTTAGTATTTGTGTGATGTCTAATTCTTACGTCCACAACGACACTTGCGAGGTCCATGTTCCCCTTTGAAGTGCGTCCTTGTCCACATCCATGTTTGTATCTTGTTACCTAAGCAACCATGATGGACTGATTTGGAAGAGATGTGGAGGTGCTAGTAGAAACATGTAATGCATGAGCAAAGTTAAGAGGACGGTGACGGAATAGTGTCTGCCTCAAGTACATGACCATGAATTTGGGTTGTAATGTTGGAACAATGTGCAGAAAGGAATTTGGTGACCATTAAACCATCACGGTACTCCTTGAGTGTCTTGCCGTCGATGACAATAGGCTGATGTACCTTCAATTCATCTAGAAGGGCACAGAGTGAGGTGTACATCTCTTGAATAGAGCGATTGTCCTGTTGAAGGGAGAAGAATTGTTCATAAAATCAAAAACATGTGATATATTCTTTTTGTGTCCATATGTTTCTTTTAATGTATCTCCTATTTTCTTCATTGAGGTAAGAAATATCACAGTGGATACAATAGTGAACTCTATACCATTTAGTAGCCATGAAATAACACCGTAATCTATGGCAAATTGGACATTGTAGTTGGAATCTTTTGGAGACCGCAGATTATTGGTGATGTGTTTTACTTTCTGATGAGTACTGAGAAATACAATAAAGGCTTTTGCCCACAACAAATAGTTATTACCATTAAGATTGATAGTGGTACCAATGAGACAACTGCAACACACGAACAGGGACAACACGTAATTAGGCCAAAAAACACATGTGAAACAGGCACACAATAGAGCAGTTGAAGAGCCATACAATGGGTACATGGAGGACACATGAAACAGTAGCCTAAAAACACATGCTCAACCAACAGCAGAGGCTGCATGAGTCGCTGGATAGGAAAGGAGAGGCTGGTGGGATGGGAGGAGGCCGGCCGCTGGTAGTTGGCTGTTATTATTGTTGATTGGCACTAGTGGGAGCTCCTGTTGGTTGGTGGTGGTGGAAGAGAGAAGGGAAGGGTGGGTTAGGGTTAGGGTTAGGGTTAGGGAAGGGTCTGTTAAATCTAACGTGGCTCTAATACCATGTTAGAGGTGAAAAGATACTTTGTTACATGAATCGTAGGATTACATATATATGTAGGCCAACATATAGGACTTGGTTATATGGATCTGTTTACCTGTATAACTTATATTAGCGTATTACTAATGATCTAACAGACCTTTTATGGGAAATCATTGCATGCAAATTTAGGGGAAAAAAAATCCATTGAAAATAATTGTTATCATCTGAAAGATGCTCTCTGTGGAATTGATAGAAATTCCTCAGTAGACCTCATTGTCTTTTGAGTTAGCTTTACACGTTTAGCTTGGGAGAACTGTTGGACAAAAATATGGCAAACATTTCAATCTGTCTGTGTGCACATTTCCAGAGATTCTTGTAGAAATATGGGGCCATTCCATAATTTTCCTTGGAAAAACTCGTGGCACATGTATGAATCCCTTATTTAGTTGTGTGCTTTATTCATAGCATTTTCTATTTTTTTGATGAGCAGGAGATTGTACCTCTTAAAAAGATCTGTCGAAGGCCTGAAACTGACTACAGGATGCAAATACTGGTTGCTTCAAAAGCAATAGTTCCACCGGCGGATGTAACCACAAACAATGATTCCTCTGCGACTGGTGGTTCCACGGATTTAAATACGGCAGCACAGAAACCCAGAAAAGCACGGAAACTAATGGATGTCAATACTGACGAGCCTTCCCCAATGAAAGAACCAGAGCTAGAAGCTGCTGCTCCCTCAGCTGAAGGAAACAGCTCAGCAATTCCAGACGCTTCAACGGTTGATGCGACACTGGCCAGCGCAAGTTGTGAAAAACCACAGCAATAGGTTGGCATTTGGTGCATGATTTTGATTTTGATTCTGTCGTGGTAAATCGAAGAAAGGACGTTCATATTCACCATCATGAGTAGTCCCTGAAAGGTTTTGTAGCAAATGATCATCATTGTCGTTGTGTCCGATAGTCCTTGGGTTTCTAGATTCCATTTGAGCTTTTGACAGGGATACGAAATCTGTGTTGGCTTGTGTAGACTAGTGGTTGTAAAGAAAAGAAAATACTGGAAAATTTTTGCAAACAGTAAGAATTTTTTTTTGATCCTGACCATTGTTCTTAGCATCGAAGCTTGAGAATTGATAACGTGTGTTACGTGTAAGTACATTGTTTGTCGAACAGATGCTCGTTACGTTGTCAGTTAAGCTGGTGTTATTGTAACTTGCCTTGGTAAATCAGACTGAAATTTTAGAATCCGGTAGATGTATATTCTGTAAAATTAAAGAACAAGAAAATGTCCACTAAAAAAACAAAAAAACAAAAAAAGAGAATACAGTATTAAAAAAATGTTAGCATCTTGTGACCCTTTGGAACAATATCATTCTAAGGTACGAGCATATGAAGAAGAAAAATTAACAAATAATAATGAACGCACGGATTTTGAGAGAGAGGTTATTTTATTTGTCAACTTTACCACTCAAAGAGAAGACATTCCCAACTCATCACCATTGGTGAAAATCTGTACATCTTGCCATTGTACTATCTGGATCTATCAATTTAGTCCGACACCATGACCTCTTCACCAATAACTAGGATGATTGTCGTAGGATTTTCTTATAAGCTCTACTTTGTAATAGTGACTGTTTTTTAAGTTGATAACTTATTGTCAGAAAATTCTAGAAAAAAAAAGACTGGCTGGTGCATTTGATAATTAATTATTTAAAATTTATTACAATTAGAAAACAAAAGATTATAAATGTTCCTTTGTTTCTTCGTTTGTAATATGTAGAATGAGGTATTCATGTAAGAACATGAAAAAAAGAGCATATGGCAATATTGATAATGAAGATTTGTTGAGATAAACTTTTGAGGTAAAAAATAAGATTTGTTGAGATAAATGTGAAGACACTAAGGTTATACTAGATATTATAAAGTGGAAAATATGTGTTTTGATTATTGATAATGAAGAGTAATTAAGAAATATACTAATTGGCATCCTTCTCCCTCATTACAAAGGGAGAATTAGTTAACCAGCTTGTGTTGGGACCACCAAATAAAATGTGTTTGATTATTTACTATTAACAGGTAGAGTCTTTTATATTAAAGGAACACACCATCTCCTAAACCAGACTTTAATGAAAGTCCCAAAATATCCTTTTTTTCTTTTCATTTAAGTCAAGAATTAAGGATAATTAAGTACTTTCCTTTTAAAATTTTACTTCCAAAATTTACTACATATTAACTATCCAAAAAGGTCAAGAATGTAACCCATGATTTCTTACAACATTCAACATGTTTCCATATTAAGATAAGCCATTCTTGTCTATTAATGATTATCGTAGTAAACTTTTATATTTTTGAATTTCGATTACCATAATCAACCATAGCTAGTTTCTATAATTTCTCAACTACAATCCTCATTTAGTTATTTTAATATTAAAATTTTTATTTTATATCACATGTAAACAATCAAAGTGATTATCATGGGTGATGAAATTAATCTTTTAATTTTAATTTAAAAAAAGTGAACCACAATAATTTCATATCAATTATAATAAAAATTCGTAATCCTAATTCATCTTTACAAATTTATAAAAATAAAGAGAAATCTTTTTTATTTTAAAGTTCAATCCTTTTATCTTGTATCAAGAGGGAAAATAAGTGTAATCTATGTTAATATTCTCCCTTCTATCTTTTGGTACCGATTAGATTAAAAGGCTCATGAGTAAAATAATCAACCCGCATTTGTTCAAGAAAATATTATTCTTTTCTCAGTAATTTCAAAAACTAAAATGTAACACTTTTTAAATTTATTCTTTACAAATTATGTCTGATATGTATAATTTTATTTTCAAAATCTTAACATGATCATTTTTTAACTCTTTTCTTACGTGCATACTCTACACATACATTTCACTAGCCTTCATTAACATAACCGTCTCTTGTCCATCTCACTTAAATTTCTAGGTTATGAAATGGAGCACGTGCATGCTAGCTTAATCTCATCTTAGAATTCTACACCAACTTCATCCATGCCTTAATAATCTCATTACGTGGGGTCGACGACACTTGCTCTCTACATATTTCTTTCAAATGCTTCATCCAAACGTAACCCTTTGGGGGCTACGTGTGGATTCCGGCACACCGTTCTGTTGAAAATGCCGATGACTTCGTACAATCGTACGCAATTCCCAAATGGGTCATGCTGAAACCATCTTAAGAACAGCCTAATAAAAATGTCCATTGACAACATGCTTCGCTGATGTTTTTTGGTAGGTTCGATCGTGTCAGGATAGACATGGTTCCTGAAACACGAGAGATGTTGGAGGTTTGTCTTACAGTGAATGGGACCGTCAGAGCCACTCATTTTTTTTCCGGAATCAAATACCATGAACTTAAAACAATGGACATGAACATATGCATGCATTAAGCAGAACTGGACGGGAACAAGTGCAGGCATTCGTGTCGCTCCTCACGCGATTTGTCTCGTAGTCGATCCCGCATTGACTCTCAATCCCTCCTCCATCGGGCCATCCAATTTTACTAGAACTCTTTCAAGGCTAGGCTGCTGGAGGATGAGGATCTCTCCCCCTTGTTAGGCCTGCCCCTCTCCCAGCGGGCCTCTTGTCAGTCGGCTATGGACCTCTGCCCTCGTTTGAAGGAGGGCTCGCAGGTATGCAGATCTGGTGAAGCATCTTCACCACTCACTCCTCCTCCTTGTCCCCACCTCGTAGGACACTTCTGGGCCGTTTTCGGGAGATCTACCAGTAGATCCCCACTGGAGGCTACTGTATGGAGTTTATTCTTCTCTATCGAGGTTGCTTTGGGTCTTTTTCCCAGAGCACAGCTCGATTTGGTCATTGACTTATTTGGCCGATCAACTGGTTTTGTCCCATTCTATTTTCAGTGGTTAAATGTGCTTTCTAGGTTTTGTAGTTGCAAGATTGGTTGCTAGGAAAAAGTTTTTTATGATCATTGTGATGCTTATGATTGTTTATCTTGTGATGTTTGTGATTGTCTGGTGGAATCGAATGATGTTAGTACAGTATATGGTTATTTGAGGACTTCTGAGTTGGATCAGTTCGGTTCTAGTCTTACTGTTTTTTCCCTTCTCTTGCTGATCCTGTTTGGATCCCTTTTTTTCCGACTCCCGCTATCCTTCCGTCGGTTGGCGTTTACCTTGATTCCGGCAATGTTGTTTCTTGTGGACAGGGTTTTCGAGGCCTTGATAGTTCGTTGCACATTAATGTTGCCTAAATTTCTGTGTGGAACTATACCTTATTTAGCCCTCCTAATAAAGTTAGTTATAATTACATTAATGATTGCGTCAAGACGAATTATCCTAATGCCTTTCAAATAAAAGATTTTGTTGGAGTAATTGTGGATAATGACGTAATTAATTCTGACTCTTTAACTGATAATGCATCGAGTCCTGTGACAGGTTTTGTCATCTTTTCAAACAATAGTGTGTTTTTAATAAGTAATTCCTTCCCTCTTTCTTCTTCTAAACGAAACTTTTCGACTCCCTTTCTATCCTCAGCTCTGGAAAAGCTGACTTTTCCCTCTATCTTCGAGATTTCTTCTGATAATAAGATATGCTTCACTTCTTACTCCTCTGTGGATTCTTGTTGTTCCCCACTTGCTTCTCCACCTAAACCCCCTCCCGTAACTCTTGCTTTCTCTACATTTGAGCTTACCTCTGAAGTTCCACCACTCGACGCTGAGGAAGGAAACTGGGAAGTGGTCTCACGGAGGAAGGCCTTTAACCCACTAGTAAGATTTTGCTGTTCGCAAGGGAGGTGTTTCTCCCGTGGTCTTCGGGGGCATACAAAGCATTATTGCAAGTTCTCTGGCTCCTGTTTTAAGTGTAAGTCCTCAACTCACTCCGTTGTTATCTGTAAATTTTTTCAGGAAACTTTGATAATGGCTGGACAATTTCCCCATAACCCCATCACCTTTCCTCCAACTGATGCTGTATGTGAACATCTATCCTTTTGCTCTTCATGTGTGATTGTTACTACACACTCTCCACACCTTAACAAGGCCATTCTCGAGGACCATATATGGACTAATTGGCCATCCTCTGTTTCGGTCATTGACTTCTCTCCTAGGAAGTACCTTTCTAAGTTCCCTTCTACCCCATCCTACAATGAAACCTTGAATCTATATGGCTCCTCTCGACAAATGCTCCCTGCTTCATACATACCCTGGTCCATTAATTCAAATGGTGTATTCACAGTTAAGGAAGAAGGGATTTGGATTAGGCTGAAAGAGATTCTACATCATCTCTAGAATATAGAAGTTGTTCGCCACATGGTCTCGGATTTTGCTGACCTACTTGAGGTAGACATCTCTGTTGATAGATTCAAGTTCTTAGGCTTCGCCAGAATTCAGATTCTTGTTCGTCGTACGAAGGAAATCCCTAATACTAGATTTTTTGCATATGGTAGAATAGTATACCTTGTTAAATTTCATCATAGCTGGGATATCTGTCCTCCCTCCACTGCATCTTCCGCCTCTCTCCCTCCTTAGCTAAGAAATTCCAATTCCTCTTTTTCAATAGCTAGTGGGCTTAACTCTAATCGCAAATCTTTCAAAAATAACAAGGGTTGGAGAGGAGACAAGGGGGCAAAGCTCCGCGTTTTGGGAAGAATGTCTGGACTAGGAACACTAATACAATCCCATCCCTCCACGTTCAACCTGCCAATTCTGCTAGGAATCTCCCTACCCCTTCCAATTTTGGCTCTGGGAAAACTCAACAACCCTCAACTTCCTCTGGGTTTATTCCTACGACATCCTCCAAACCTGTTTTTGTTGAAGGTGGGGGGGTTATGGATACTGCAAAATTTATGAAAGTTGAAATATCTGCTAGAAACATCACACTAGCCAAATTCAAGAAAGTTTTAGCTGTTTTTGATTGCCTGGAGGAAGATAGCCTTGGCGTTGGAGTTGGGGAGTCTTCACAACCCACAACACTAGTCCACGCACCAGGTAAACTGCATAATTCAACTATTAGGCCTACTGAAACATGCACTTCCTCTAGTTCTCTTAATACTGAAAGTACTTTCTCAGATTTTGTTACTTGCAATTTTGGAAACTTGATTATAAGTAATTTACTTAATGATGCTCTTCTTTGGGAATCCTATGAACAATTTCAGTCCTTTTGCAATAATATTGGCATTAAGTTGGATACTATCTCTGAAGCTAAGAAAGTCTATAATTAGGTTAGAGCTAATTACGGTTTATCTCTTGTTGAGGTGCTAACATTCCTTTTATGGAGAATTTTGTTTCTCTACGTTTATCTTCAACGTCTTAATGATTTTTACTGCATGGAATATTAGAGGGTTGGAACATAGTAGAAAAAAAGAGCAGTAAAAAAATTTTATTAGGATGAATAAATGTGATATTATTATTATTAGTGAGACAAAAAAGAAAATTTCACCCTTGCAATGCTTAGGTCCTTGGATGGAGGCAGAATTTCTCAATGGTCTTACCTTCCTTCTATTGGAGCCTCTGGTGGTATTCTTATAGGATGGAATGACAATCTTCTTGAATCAGTAGACATTATTCTAGCTACTTACAACTTATTCATTAAATTTAAATCACATGACAATGGTTTAGTATGGTGACTTACTGGTGTTTATGGATCCTGTGAACTCAGATTAAAATCTACCTTTATATCTGAATTGGAAAATCTGAGCGAAACTGTTAATGACAATTGGATAATTGGGGGAGACTTTAATATTGTTAGGTTTTCTCACGAACATTCCTCTAAAATTGGTATCTCTACTCAGATGATTGGATTCAATGAATTTATTGAATCCAATCTTTTAGTGGACATTCTTCCTAAGAACTGCATATATACCTGGTCTAATTTTCATTCTTCACCTACAATGGTGAAGTTAGACAGGTTTCTTGTCAGTACTAATTGGTCCTCCAACTATCCTGACTCTATTGGTGTTGGGAAAGTAATGGTAGTATTTGATCACATACCAATTATCCTTGATACCAAATCGGGTGATTGGGGACCTCCCCTATTTAAATTTTATAAATCTTGGTTGCATATCCTTGGTTTTAGTGAAATGGTGACAAATTATTAGTTAAAAAGCAATGGTCCTTATATATATCCTCCTTTCTTGTTACTTGTTTAGCACATAGACTTAAAAACCTTAAGATGCGTATTAAGAATTGGATTATTCCTGTTAGGGAGGAAAGAAAAAATAGACTTGCATCCATTGAGTTCCAAATCTCTAAGATAGATCTAATGGCAAAATCCTTGCCACTTAATAAGGATATGTGGGATCTCAAGAAAAGCTTTAGATCTGAGCATTACAACCTTCTACTGGAATAGGAGACATATTAGAGACAAAAGTCTAGAATTCAATGGCTTAAAGAGGGCGACTTGAATACAGCCTTCTTCCATAATATGATTAGATGTCGTAGGAGGATTAATACCTTGTCCTCACTTATGGTTAATGACACTCTCCTAACCACTCCTGTAACCATAGGTTATGAAGTAGAAAAACACTTCATAAAGTTATTTAATAAACATAATCAATAGGTGGGGGAGCTTAATTGAAATCTCCTACTTCCTAGGAAAATATCTAATCAAGACATATTAGAAGTACCTTAGCAGAGATTAAAAAATGTGTTTTTAGCTTACCTAGTGACAAATCTCTTGAGCTGGATAGATTTTCCCTTATTTTCTTTCAAATCTTGAAGCAAGATGTCTTTGAGATGTTTCAACACTTCCATGAATCTTGGGACCTAGAATTTTTGAAATCTATCAATCAGACTTTCATTGCTCTTATCTCGAAAAAAGGAGCATAATGTATTAAGGATTTCAGACCAATTAGTTTACTTAATAGCTCACTACTAGAAAATCTACATTTTGCGAGGAAAACTAGCGAGGACTTAGCGAGGACAAGTCCTCGCCAAAATATAACGAGGACATATAGCGAGGAATTAGCGAGGACATGATCTCGCAATAATTTGACGAGGAAATAGCGAGGACTATTTCTCGCAATGTCCTCGCGTATTTTTAGCGAGGACATAGGGAGGAAATGTCCTCGCTATTTGTCCTCGCTAAATCAGATCTAAAATACCGACGCTCGAGTCGA
>JAMKQA010122598.1:0-11032 GCA_024699735.1 Posidonia australis | reverse complement strand
CGTGCCCGGCCCGCGGCCGTTTTTTGCGGACCCAGGCCGGGCCGAGTAGGCATGGGCTGGCCCGGTCCGTTTTCCATGTCTACCAATTCTACTTCTATTTCTGATTTATCCATATCCAAACAGGGGCTATGATTTATGAGAACCTGCCCCAATACTTAGTTCAAACATTTTCTTCGCCGAACAATCCCTCCGCTCTATTGCGGCTGCTGCTACGCCTGCCATCCCTCCCCGCCGTGTCACTCTGCATCCTCTCATCAACCCCAAAGAAACACAAACTACTGGGAGCAGACAGAGGTGGCAAGAAGGAGAGAGAAAATGGTGGTTGTGAGGACGAATCAGTTCCAATCTGCTCTATGGTTCTTTGCCCACCACCTTCTCGACCCAATCCCCCGAAGACAAAGACCACCCATCTACTCCTCTTCTTCCTACCTTTCGTCCTTCACCTGCACCGCCACCTCCCAACACGACTACTACAACACCCTAGAGGTGACGACCATCTTCCACATCATAAACACATCAGCTTCCTCCGACACCATGAAGCAGTCCCTCAAGGACTCCGGCATATTCCTCTCCAACGACTTAATCGATCGCGTCCTCAGAAGGGTCAGGTTCAGCCACGGCAACCCACTTCGCGCCGTCGTCTTCTTCGAGCTTACGTCGAGCAGGAAAGGATTCTACCACACGCCTTTTTCGGTGGAGACGATTCTTTACGTGTTGGGTCGTAGCCGGAAGTTCGAGTTGTGCTGGAAAGTGCTGAAGGAGATGCGCAGGAAGGACCACTCTTTGATAACCACGCGCACCCTTCAGGTCCTGCTCGGTAGGACCGCCAAGGTGTGTTCTGTCTCGAAGACGGTCGAGACTTTCTGGAAGTGCAAGAGGTTCTTCTCGGCATTCGACACGTCCTGCTTCAATGCGCTGTTGAGAACGTTGTGTCAGGAGAAGAGCATGATCGATGCGAGGATTGTGTATCATCAGCTCAAACGCCAGTTTCCGCCCGACTTGCAGACTTTCAACATACTACTTTCTGGGTGGAAGTCTTCCGAGGAGGTGGAGGGATTCTTCAAGGAGATGAAGGAGTTGGGCATGAAGCCTGATCTGGTGTCCTACAACTGTTTGATAGATGTTTATTGTAAGAACCGTGAAATGGAGAAGGCGTTCAATATTGTCGAAAAGATGAAAGATGAAGAGATATATCCGGACGTGTTTACTTATACTAGTATAATTGAGGGGTTCGGCTTGATTCGCCAGCCGGATAAGGCTAGGGATATTCTAAAGGATATGAAGGAGTGCGGATGTTATCCAGATACCGCAGCTTACAATGCAGCCATACGAAACTTCTGCATTGCGAAGAGGCTTGGTGATGCTTTTGCTTTGATGGATGAGATGGCAGGGAAGGGCTTTTCTCCAAACGCCACGACTTTTAATCTGTTCTTCAGGTGCTTCTTCTGGGCAAATGATCTCACACGTTCTTGGAATATGTATCAGAGGATGAAGGCTGATGGGTGTTTGCCTAATACACAGTCGTGCATGTTTCTTATAAGATTGTTTCACCGACATGAGAAAGTGGAAATGGCTCTTGAACTATGGAATGATATGGTTGATACGGGGTTTGGATCATTGACCTTGGTTTCTGACATTCTGTTTGATTTACTTTGTGATGTGGGAAAATTGGTGGAAGCAGAAAAATGTTTTCTAGAGATGATTGACAAAGGGCAGAAACCAAGCAATGTTTCTTTTAGGAGGATTAAGGTCCTCATGGAGCTGGCAAGTAAACATGAATCTCTTAGGAATCTATCAGAAAAAATGGAGATCTTTGGGTATTCACACCAGTTAAACATTGAGAGCACAGAAAAAAGAACAGAATGTTCATCTGAACGTCAACTGGACTGCACTTGATCATCAGGCATGTATTGAACTAAATAAATGCCATGGTCCCCCAGTATTTCAAATTTCCATTGCATATGGCATCTGATACTAACAATAGGCTAAGATTGAGCCTAGGAGGTCACTGTGAAATGGGATTCTCATGTTTCAATTAGCATTGATCGGCTGCAACAAAGGAGTCCTCATCTGTATTGACCTTACTGGCAATTGTGATGAGGGAATGAGACGGAATGGTTGATGCTTTTGTTATTTGATAGTGCAGATCAAGGACACAAAAGGTGCTGCATGCTGTTGAACCTTTCGGGTGTATCTCTGCTCTCTCTAGCAAGTGGAGAAATGAATTTACTGTTGCAGACAGCTGCAGAAAATGGCTGGCTACCTTTAAACATAAACTCCAAAGAAATTATCATGCTAGTTTTTCTATATCGTGTAGTTCGTTCCTTCTGGGCAGCCATTTTTGTATTGTTACCCTTCTTTGCTTGCATGTGCTTATTCCTTATTAACAAAGGTATTCTATTTGTTGGGAGTGATCTGAAGACTTTGGTTTGTTGTTTGATAGCTCAAATAAGGTATAATGGTTGTGAATATTGGACCATCTCAGAGAGCTTGAGGAGCTTAATAGCAAGAAACTCAGATATCAACAAGTGCCTTTATTTACCATGTACTGCCTTAAGTATGACTTGTGTTTTTCTGCGTGGATTTTTGGATTAATTTTTGCTGCATTTTTCAAGTTTTCACTGTGTTCCATATGTGTGTGTGTGTGTGTGTGTGTGGACATGGTTGTATCCTCAGCCGTGCATGCAACTAATTATCATCTATGATATTGTAGAATTACTTCTCTGCCTGTGAGGACTGTGGAGTTAGGCAGCCTGTGTGAAACTTATGGACACCTTATGAACATAAAAACAAATGTTGTTTATGCTGTGTTGTTTATGGACACCTTATGACTGTTACAATGGCATTGGTTAACTATGGCTATTTTATGTGAAGCTGAGATAGAAGTTCAAAGAGATGACTTGCTTTCTTGGATTATTGTGAAGTGGGTGTGCATGAGATAATTAGTCGGTAACTGGATATCCTTTCTTCCTAAACCTTGGCAAGGAGACGATGGAAAGATGTCTCGTTCTTATGCTAAAAATACTCCTCAATCTATCCATATTAAAAACTGTCTTAAAGTGAGTTCCAACCAAAATGTATTCCTAACAAAAATTCAATGAGCAGTTACTGCTCAAAAAAGTAAAAACCAAATACATTCACAAGATTGAACCAAAAAGAAATCGGGGGTCACTAATATACATATGGCGTTTAAGCTCTAGGCATACAACCTAGCAAAGAAAAACTTAAATCCATCTATTTTGCATCAATGTAAATTGTCTTTCTTCCAGAAATTCTAACAGTGCACGATACATGAAGCTGTATTGCATTCAGAAGTTGTTAACATTACTAATTATGTCCTGAATTCAGGACCCTTTGGCATTCAGAATATCTCGACTGTTACAACTTGTATTTAGAAGCACCTTACTATTGCTTTGCGCGAATCTCTTCTTGAACAATTTATAAGCACTTGTACACTGACTGAAGACACCATGTCAGCCGCGCTTAAAAGCTTAGAAGCAGATTATAAAGTGCTTTTTCAAACAGACCCATAGCTTTACATTAATACGTAAATTTATTATAATAGGAATTTGCGACAAAACAAAGTATGGTTACCCTTGTTTATATTGTTTTAACTGACCAAAGTAACCAATTCATTGACCATGCTGTCAGAAAATGTGAGTATATATAGATACCTGTGTAAGTTTTTTATTTTTATTTCCCTCTTTCTTTAAAACCTCCACAAGTGCTCTACAAGGAAGACTATGTGGATCATTAGAATCTTGATATACTCTCTTTCTATTAACACCTATCCTTCTACTTGTCATAATAAACGAAGGTATAGTGCCATATAAAAGATTTATTGAGTGTAAATCAACAAGTGAGTGTGATGGTGGGGAATGAATTTTCACTTTCACACGTCCAATCAGAGATACAACTTTTAGCTAGTTATAAGGTTGAAGTCCTTTCGAAGTTGATTCTGAAGGTGGAGATTTGAGCTCAAGTGCAGGAACATGATCATGGAGAAAGACTGGAATGTCTTTGATTCTGCGGGTGGAGATTTGAGCTCGAGTACAGGAACTTGGTCACAGAGAAGCTGAAATGTCTTTCGTAAAACATAACCTTTTTTTGCTCCCTTTCTTCCAGGCACCCATACTCAAAAGATTTACCCCTAGAACTGTGATTTGGGTTGCACTTTAATTCTTGTTTGGATCTAGTATAACTGTTAGAATAAACATGAAATAGGAATTTGTATTCTGTGTGGTTACGTAAACATTGAAATAAACTTAAAATAATAATTCATATTATAATTTACTTTTTTTGGAATTGTTATTTTGTAAAAAGGATGGAACAAAATTATTAGTATTAATCTATATATTTTTCATTTATTCCAATGCTTATTTTATTTTTTAATCAAACCAAAATTTCTTTTTATGTACACTTATTTACTGCAGAAAGAAAGTTACTTGCAAACAAAATAGATATTTTGTTAGAATATTAAAATGACTTTTGACTTATTCTTACTTTTCTAATGTTGCATTCTAAGATGGACTTATGGTATAATGATTTGTTGGAAAATAGTATTTTTCATATAGTTCGTTTCATATGTTAAATGACCTTTATATTTTGAGATAATAGGATATCTATTTGTCCCGGTATAGTGGCACTACACCTATACAATCAAATCAAGTTCCAAGGCCGGATGTACCTTTGAGCATACCTATTTAGGTTGAATTGTGCCATAAGGAAGGAAGAAAAAAAAACCATCATGAAAATGTTATGTGGTATCCATGACTCGGCCCGTGCCACATGGAAAATACTGACCTAAAATAGCTCACCTCTAACTACCTTTCTCACCATCTTTATCCCATGGCTATGTAACGTGGCTTACCAACGACTGAGCTATTTTCAGAGAAAAACATTATCATGTTTCCTGGATCTAGGTCTTTTTGATAGGTTTCTCAATTATCATAATAGATTAATAGATCGATACTGGGAGATAATGTTTATTTGAGACTTATTATAAAAATCTGTGATACTAAATTATATTTTAAAACATATCTAATGTGGATTTATTGCTTTTTCGAGAATGATTGAGATGCAGATTTCTAGCGGTCATTTTTACGTGTATCTGTAGGTAGGGATAAAAATGCAAACTGTGTGCAAACTATCCGATGCGTAGTTCTTCATTTAAAAAGGCTATGCAATTCATCATTTTAAGCAAAGCTAAACAGTAGTTGTTTTTAGTCGATCGCTGCAATGTGCTACAAAGTTGCATCCAACAGTCAGCAGTGATATTTTGCCAGGAATTTGATAAATTAGCTGCTGACTTGAGTTTCTAATGTAATACAAAAATGTCGATGTGGGTATGGTCTTGTATCTGTCCTGCATTTGTCTATAGTATGTTGCGTTTTTGCTTATTATGCCAGGCTACTATCAGCAGATCAAGAGGAGATGATTTTTGTTTTCATTCTGTTTCTGTAAATGATTTTAGTATTCATTTACTACAAATTAAGGTAGTATTCTCGATGTTTAAAAGGAATAGTATTTCTTGATCTCGCTGCTGTTCTGCCATCATGGTAGAATTGTTTCTTTGCCATCCCTCAAACATAAATAATAAAAAAATGAAGGTGCTGTGCAGCGAGTGTGGTTTATTTGACGGCATCTCCTACCAAATTCCTACGATTGTGCAGCTGTTTACATGGAATTCTTTTCGACAACCTTCCTTTAAACGTGAATTGTCACCGGAAACAGAAGGCAATGACACATTATTTTTCCAATAGATTGACCAAATTCAATTGCTTGAGTAGCATAGCCAGGACTGTTAATTCATTATATATGATTTTGATGATGCAAATTTAATTGTTATGATGATTTGAAATTGGATTTATATTTTGAATGAAATATAGAGATATTTATGAGAATTGACTCTTTTGAATTTGGTGTTTGGATTAGTATTAGTGTTTGTTGCTTGTTTAATGGAGTTGTTGTGGGCTTTGAAGAAATATTAAGATTTTTGCAATAGTTCTCCAAAATAGATATCGAAGTAGACATATGCAAGAAGTGGCAAATTCTCTTAAACTAGACAGTGAAATTTTGTTTGTCCATTAGAGGTGTGCTTAATGTCAAAGGATTTTCGAATGTTCACTAGGAAGGCTCTAAAGATCAGTGGATGAATAGACATGGGTAGAAACATCTACTATGAGGTATGGATGCCAAACTTTTATTTATCAACTATTTTTTTGTAGAACTATATAAAAGGGCATCTAAGCCTTCTTAAGAAATGTACATATCTCTTTTGATCTTGTTCCAACCTCGAAGAGCTTTAAACTCAATTCTTCTTTTTTGAGCTCTCTTGTTTTTCAACTTTTCATCTTAATTGTGTAAGTGAAGATGTGCTTAGATCCTTCAACCTATAAAGGATTTTGTGAGAACTACAAATAGGTTCTTCTCTACTCATTTAAGGGAGTAGTGTAGTGGAACTTTACAAGACGGTAGTGCGTGGAGATTGAAGTAGGATGACGTGCAAATTCTCTTAAACTAGACAGTGAAATTTTGTTTGTCCATTGGAGGTGTACTCAATGTCAAAGGATTTTTTAATGTTCATTGGTAAGACTTTAAAGATTAGTGGATGAACACACATCCACATAAACGTCTGCTATGAGATATGGACGCCACACTTTTATTTATCGGCTACTTCTTTGTAGATCTATATAAAAGGGCATCTAAGCCTTCTTAAGAAATATACACATCTCTTTTGATCTTGTTCCAGCCTCCAAGAGCTTTAGACTGTATTTTTCTTTTTTGAATTCTCTTGTTTTTCAACTTTTCATCTTAATCGTGTAAGTGAAGATGTGCTTGGATCCTTCAATATATAAAGCATTCTGTGAAAAGTGTAAATAGGTTCTTCTTTGCGCATTTAAGGGAGCAGTGTAGTGGAATTTCACAAAATAGTAGTACATGAAGACTGAAGTAGGATGATGTTAGAACTAGTATAAATTCTCTGTGTACTCAAGTGGTGATCTCATGTGATGAATAATAGCATATAACTTATTGGTGAGATCTTTTTAATTATGTGCTAATTTGATTGATTTTATACACCAACTTTGTGCTCTATTTTCTCCCTTCTAGAGTAATCGATCCAACAATTGAAATCCAACTAAGGTTTTTTTTGTTGTTGTTGTGTTTTTACAGTTTTTTTTTGGATTTATTGTTGATTTTGATGGCTACACCTATTTTTGCAACCTTCACTGATGGTCATTCTATTACTAGGCATCCTTGGCTTGATAGATCTAATTATAGTTATTGGAAATGTTTAATGATAATTTATTTACAATATCTGGATTTTAAGCTTCGAAATGTTATTAATAATAAGCATTCTCTACCTTCTATAGATTTTGGTATTTGGAATTGTAATATCCGCACCATTAAGGGTTGATCCTGGAATGGGCCCGCGGATTTGTAGCCTAGGAAATCTAGAAATGATGTAACCTTGTATTGTGGATTGATATTGGTTTATGTGTAATCTAGATAAGTTGGGACTTGATTACTTATAATTATGTGAATCTTTGATAGTAATCATGAAGGATTTGTGTTTGTTTCCTTGGCTCTGTGTTGTATGGGTCGACCGCATAGGACTGGCGACTGTTGTAGGTGAAAATAGTTGGTGCAATTTGCAAGCAGACATAAGTGGCACCAATTGCAGGCATGAATAGTAAGCACGCAGTACACAATATAGTAAACGTTGCAAATGTCAGAAAGAATATAGTATTCACCATAATATTGTTGCACCGACTCTGCCGCCTGACAAAGCCATGCCTTGCATCGCCCTTCACCTCGCCCTACTGTAGTTGCTAGTAGCAGAAGGTGTATAAAAGCACCTTATAACCCCCCTGTTGAGTAGCAAAGCTAGGAAAGAGAGTAGACAAGGTGAGTGAGAGAGAGAGACAGAGAGAGAGAGAGAGGGTGGGAGCCTGTGTCAGAGGAGGATCCATCGTTAGAGGAGTGAGGACATTGGAAAGCTCGCTGGAGAATGAGAGGAACACTAGCAAACTGAGAGGTAGCATCCCTACCTTGTTTTTCTCCTTTAATTTGGTGTAAATTGTAGAAAATATGTAGATTGGCTTGCTTTGAGTATTTGGTAGTGAATCTAGGATTTTTTTTGTGAATTATCGAAGTTTTGTGAGGATTTTTCGATTGGTTTTTGGCTTTTTTTTTCCGATTTCTATCATTATTCGGGTGCAACTGATAGGCACGACCAACAAGCACGAGTTTTGTGCGTGACTTGGAAGTGCAACCAGGTAGCGCGGTTTGGTGGCATGAGAAACCAGCGAGGGTTCCTAATGCAACTGATCAGTGCAATCTGCATAGGTCAAAGACTTTTTGCAGTATTTTCTTGAGTTATAGGAGACTTTGAGAAAGGAAATGATATGAAAAATGCTTTATGTGATAAATGTTTTAAAAGAAATTTTCAAAGGAAATGCATATGTCCAAATTGGTTTTCAGTGGTTTTAGTAGGAACTACATAGTCAAAAGGCCGTATCGACAGAAAAAGGGGTGTTGATACCTCTAAAAGGTCGAGTACGTGTCCACGATCGTGGTTGCCGAGTTTTAGTCTGAGGATGGAGCCTTGTGACTATGGTACTATAGGACCTGGGATATGGGGGACTTGGATTACCCTTAGTACCGGTGTTGGTCGGGTCTAGGGTTCGAGTCTCCAAGTGCTCAGGCACAAAAGGATGTCGTGAGGATGCACCTCATGCTGTGTAATATAATAAAAAAATGAGATTGCAGCCGAGGTGATTGGACTCTTACATGGGGTAGTTCACTGTGGTAGTGTGGTGGGGTTAGGGTTGAAGCCTCACTAACTGCTTGTAATTGGTCGGGCGCCTATGGCCACAGGTGACTTGACAGGTTTTTACATTGTGTGTATACGTGGTTTTATGCGAGAATCAAGCTGTGGCTCAGCTTGTGATTTTGAGTCAGCTTCGAGCTATAGTTTGGCTTGTGGTTTAAGTTAGATTCCAACCGTGGTTTGATTTGTGGTTTTAAACTATGATTTGACTAGTGATTTGAGTTGGATTCTACCCAAGATTTGAATTTCTAGAATACATAAAAGTGGTTTTCAAAAATGCATGATATTTCAAATAAAATGATAACAATGATTTGAAAAGACATGATTTATAAAGTGGATGGCTAGCCATTTGCACTTGGTTCTAGTATGTGTTTAGCTTAGTGTCTTCTGGTCTTGATTTTTTTGTAGGGCATGTATTGGGTGACATTGATGTCACTCATGTGTGTTTTTATGCTTTTGCTTCCAGGTACAATTGAGAAGGGCAGTCCAGTTCTGGTGCACAAGTTATGAGTAACATAGCCGCACACTATAGTTCTAGGTAGAGGTAGATAATTTTAATTTTCATTTTTAATCTTAGTCTTCATAGTTAGTTAGTTAACATAAATAATCAGGTAGTATTGATACTAGTATGTGGCGCAACGGAGACGTTACAGAGTGGTAACAGAGCTTAGGTTACACTAAGTACATTAGTTTAGGGTGTCTAGTGTAGTAGCTCCATAGGGATTGTATAGTGTGAAGTATTTGTACCTAATCTGTTGTGCGTTTTATGGTAGTAGCAATGTGTAACAATGCCGGCGATAGCGACGGGACTTGGCGCGAAAGGCCAAATACGTGAGGATCGGCAAAGTCACGGTAAAAATAAAATAAAAATGCAAGAGTCGCCACCTAGTCTATTTAAATGGAAGACAAGGAAAACCATAAAAGAATCATTCGAATCATGCATATAAAAAACCAATGGAAAAGGTCTTGGTAAACCAGAAATAGGTAAGGATCCCTGTTACGCACGATGAAGGTATTAGACACCCTCGTGCGCCCGATAAATCGGTCTTTTATTGGTTTCTCATTTGCTTATGAAATGTCGGCTTTTCAGCCTTTACTGTACGCCCGAGGGCGATATGCCATGCCATGCTAAATGTGTGTGGTGTCCAATGCTAAAATAAGGTGCATGGAGTGCAGGGTGTGACCTAGTGCTCAGAAGGATCACTCGTATCGCGGGTCAAGCATTGATGCGAGGGTATTGCATAAATAAGATCAAAGATCTAATAATTTCGAGTGATTTTTCATCCGTGCTTCACTACATGCCAAATGCAATTTACCATGCATAATAATGGTTAAAAACAAAGCTATGCTTTCCTGATATATCAAGGAAGAAAAACTAGGAAAAATCCAGAAGCAAATCAAGTCGAGAAAGCATGTTAAAAACCATATGAAGACCTGTTGTGTGCTACTGTAAACAGGCTGATGTGCCTGTTAGGTGCGCCAGACTGGTGCTCCAGTCTAGTGCACCACCTATGTGCTCCTATGTGGGTCATAAAGATGTGCCAAAGAAAACACAGAAATCAATGCAATGCAATGCCATATAAATGCATTCTAGAATGTTATGCAATGCAAAGTCCTTGTAAACTCAAGAAAACATGATAGAAAAAGCAAAGCATGAGAAGATATATGGACCTTGTGCTCAAGGGTTGCAAGCCTCACACAAGATCACACTCTTATTCATGCCAAATGAAAACAACCATGTTCGGCCATGTCACATGGATCATGGGCTGATGCATAAGAATCTCCATATAGTAGCAAGGGGCAATCAGCCTACCAGTTTCCAGCCATAGGCTAAGTATGCAAAGTGCAAAAGTCTTGAAAATAGTGCCATCTTGGGTTGAAAACATGCATGCAAGGACATGTAATATCATAGAATCAACACTAAGAAAATCAGAGTCAAAATCATCCGAGAAACCATGCAGATGGGGATGCAGACACGGTGATATGCTCTCTGATCAGTCTGGTGCACCAGAATGGTGCGCCAGAGTGGTGCTCTGGTTTGGTGCACCAGCTAGGTGCTTCAGAATGGTGCTCCCCAGAAAATCTGGATCAGACTGCAATCTGATCCAGATTCTGGTCCAGATTCAGAGAGGCGATTTCTTTTAACCCAGATTTGTTTATACAGATGGCAAGAGATTAAAGAAAACATGATGAAATGCT
>JAMKQA010122592.1:0-10594 GCA_024699735.1 Posidonia australis | reverse complement strand
ATGCATTCATCCTTTTGTGGTTTTCCTCGTCTTTCCCTTAAAAGACTAGGTGGCGACTCCCTTTTCTTTTTTCTTTTATCCTTGCGCCTTCGCCATCACTGGCATGGCTGTGGTCTCCTCTCCACCCCTCCCTTCGGGTCGGGCGGTCGGTCACGGACACGGTCACACATTCTTTTTCATTGCAGCAATCTGTTTCCATGCAATACTTGACCCTCTTGTGGGGTCCCAACTCAATCCATGAAAAACCATGCTTTATAAATCATAAATTGGGTCTCATGCCCAAAATTACTCAAAAGCCACACATTTATTCTCTTTTATTCAGTTTTAAGGCCTTAAACCCAAAACCACTCCCAAACACACTTATTTGGGTTCTATATTCCTTTATGTCATTTATATGGGGAAAAACATCACTAACACATACATTACATACCTTTTAAACCCTTTATCCTTCATTTTATATTCACATTTATATATATATCAGGGTCAGGGTAAAATTGGTAGACCGAATTTCAGGTTTGGTATACCGAAAATCTCTGATTCGGTATATCGAACATTTTCGGTATACCGAAAATCCCTGATTCGATCGACTGATTGGTTTCCACCTACTGAAATCAGGTATTCTGGCTTAATCTGTCAGGATTTCAATATTCCGAATTCAATTTGGCATACTGAATTTCTTGCAATCAGGGCATTCCCCTGTTTCGGTCAACGAAATCGTCGAAAGTGGGAGCCTTGATCGGACCTCCCAAACACACATCACAAATTACTAATAAATCATGGGGTGTAGACCCTTGAGTCTACTTCAAAACCCCTCAAACCATTCATGATTTCATTAACCACACAATTCACACAAAAATCACAAAGGGATGAGACTCGAAACGGCTACTATAGCCTTCATCTAAAAATCTTGCATATTCCTACCATTTTCCATCCTAACCGCATGATATCTATGTTTTCATGCTATTCAGCTCATTCTCATTAATTTCCCTATTTTTCTACAATTTTACATATATTTTCATCATTTTCATGCAATTAACTCATTTTCAAATTAATGTAGAACAGGAGGGAAAAGGAGGGGTCATGTACCTCTCCGGTGAGCTTCTCCCCCACACCGGCGACTCTCCTTGCACTCCAACGTAGCCCCAACGAAGCTTCCTCTGTTGCCGAACCACACAGACAACCACCACCTCCTCCACGCGCATCGTTCATCCTCTCCCTCTTCCTTCTCGTGTCTCAGCCCTCCCTCTTCCACTCGCTTCTGCCCCTCTTTATCTCCTCCTCCTCCCGTGTCACATCGACCGCCCATCATGTCGGAGAAGACGGGAAGGCATGGGCTAGCATCGTTGGTGGCACGGGCTGGTGGAGGAAGAAGAGGAAGAAGATGGGGTGAGGTGAGCTCGTGAGTGAGAGAAGGAGAAAAACGAAGAAAAAAGAGAGGAAGGAATGTGTATGCAAATCGAGGCAACTGTGCATCCTCAAATTGGACTCCGCATTGGTCCCAAATCACAAGCAGGTGCACAGAAAGCCAATCACAAGCTCACACATCCAAGAAATAACAGATTATCCATTAATAAACCATTTATACAATATTACAATTAATTACATGGTTTACAATTAAAAATGGATAATCAAGCCTAGATGTCACAATATTGGATTATGTAATGTGACAAAAAATTTCATTTTTGTAATATTAAAATATTAGATTTTTAAGGACTTAACATTATAAATTAATAGACAGAAATTCACTCGCCACAAACCATTTGATTCACCATTATTATCTAAAAATCTCATGCTAACTTCCCTCTAATAACTTAAAACACTTTCAACAGAAATTATAAGAATATTAGTAATATAGCCACAAGCCTAATGTATAGGTGCATTTGAAGTAAAGTACAGAAAGTGGGTATCCACTCCCTCTTGTAAAGAGGTCTGATGGTTGTTCCGAAGTTTTAGTGGATAACTATTCCTTTATCAGAGAATTGTACGTGACACTTTCATATCATACGGCTTCGTTTTGAACTTCTATTATCAATCACCTTTTCGTCTCATCTTGAGTAGACTTGTGTACCATTCTGCGCATCACTTTCCAAAGTTCTTTTCTTTTGAATAAGAGAACGCTCGTTTCATTGTGGACTTAACATTATAAATTAAAGACTTTTATTATTGATTTTAAATGAGAAAATATTGTCATGTATTAAAAATACTTTCATTCCCTTCACAATAAAGCATATATATATAGAGAGTAATGATCAGGTAGGACCCTACCTTACTTAAGAAAAGTAGGGTCCATGTATATTTTAATCTACAATTTACTGAAATTATAATTTCAATCATTTTTAGTAAATACTGAAATTATCTTTTCAGTAAACACTAAAATTAATTTTTCAGTAATTTATGAATGAAATACAACACGATTTACTGAAAAAATTCAAGGACTTCACTTCACTTAAGTAAGGTCAGGCCCTATCTCAAAATTAACCTATATATATATATATATAGGGAAAAGTTCAGATAAGAATATGTCATCTTTTTAGTATTTTAAGGACAATACCAAAAAACACATTTTAAGTATTCAAATTCTAAATCCATTCCATAGATATTAATGCACTTCATTTAGATTATAATAAAATAAAATATTGGGCAGAATGGATTCTTCACATCTTGATGCACTCCATTCCACACATCTTCATGTCCTCAATGGATTCTTAAGTCGTGGCATTCTGTCAAGGTCATAAAATAAAATATTATTACTTTTAAAGTAATATAGATAAGTATTATGTATTTATGTATGTGTAGAATTGTAGTGTATGAAGGTGGAGTAACAATTAATGCTTAAGAGGGTAAGTTCATTATTAAATATTCTTATCATTTAAGTTAATTAGTAATTACTGCTGCAGAAGG
Organism: Posidonia australis; assembly: GCA_024699735.1. NCBI lineage: Eukaryota > Viridiplantae > Streptophyta > Magnoliopsida > Alismatales > Posidoniaceae > Posidonia > Posidonia australis. Next base: position 7,693 of record JAMKQA010122592.1, on the reverse strand, counting down.
AGTGTACTTTGAACTTTAAAAATAACGTTAAATTAAATGGCTAGACCGTAGACACCTTCTTTTATGGTTTTGAACGAGGCGAACAGCACACACGCCTTCACTTTTTCGAATCTCAGAACCACTCGGTGGTCTGCAGAAGCGAAGAGAAATCCCAGAGAAAGAGAGAGAGAGAGAGAGAGAGGGGGAGGGGGGACGCAGGCAGCACGGCCATGGGTGATGTGTGTTGTTGGATTCGGCAAGCAGCGGCGGCGGCAGCAACAGCTGCAATCATCTTGATCTCCACCGCCTTTGCTCTTACACCAGATGGTGAGTCTGAATCACCTTGCTCGCTTTCTTCTCTCTATTCTTTTCTTTTTTCTTGAAAATAAGTAAATAATATACTAATACCTCCTTTCCACTCTAAATCGATCGACACAAAATGAATGAGCTGTTAGAGGGTTCAGATGGACTTCTTGTCAGAAAATGTAAAGTTGATGGAGAACTGATTTTTTATGGGTTTTAGGGATAAACAGTTAATGGATGATGATGTTGTGCAGGTGTGGCTCTACTGGAGATGAAGAGCAGTTTCAACTACACGAAACAGCAGAGAATGGCACTGGGAGACTGGAGGGCTACTGATGACAACCCCTGCAACTGGACTGGCATCACTTGCCATCTCCGTCATCTCACTGTCCGGTCCATGTCCGTCACTTCTCCTTCTACTTTGCGTCTATTCGCACTATATTTCTTTTTATTCTTTTTCAAAATAATATTTACATAGAAAATGATCTTTTCTTTCTTTCTTTCCCCACTTTTTCTCCTGGTGTGATATATGGTTGGCTGTATCAGTGATCTACCATATATGCAACTTGCTGGCACCATTTCCCCCAGCATTGGCAAGCTCCGGAAGCTGGAGAGGCTGTGAGTCCGACTCTCGCTTCTGTGTGTGTGTCGAAATATTATGAGAAATACTAAAAGTAATTGATCAACAGAATTTACGGATATGCTTACGGCTAGCTAATACTATTGCTAATGTGGTTTTGGTAGCGCATTGCATCGGAACAACTTACATGGAACGATTACCCCTGAAATTGGCAACTGCACTGAGCTTAGAGCACTGTAAGTCAGCCTAGCCCAGCTAGGTTTTCTTTCTAATTTGTTACTTCAATTTGTTGCATTTTGCAATGTGCCGTTGGTTGGCCCTATATGTGAAATGATAGATCGAGCTACTTTAGTTTTCTAAATTGGTACGTTGTTTTGTCCAATTTTTTGCAGTTATTTAAGGGAGAATCACCTCCAAGGTAGCATTCCTCCACAGCTTGGCCGTCTAACCAAACTCATCATTCTGTATGTCTTTTATGTTTTTTTTCTAGGCTCTTCACTTCTTTAATTTCTACAGTATGTCTACGTCTATATTTGTAACTCAATAGTCCTTTTCCTTCTACTGAGCATCAATTTACATGTAGGGATCTGTCGAGCAATTCACTCAAGGGTTCAATACCTTCTGCTATTGCACACCTTACCCATCTGCGCTTCCTGTAAGTTTTATGGTGGTAAATGGAGACAGCTCATTTGTACTTCGAGTTTTATGTGCAATTTTTTTCTTTGCCATATCTCCCATTGTCACACTTCCATGTTGCGAAGGGATTCCTAGCGCAAAATTTCTGCTTCTTGGAATCTAAATTCCAGTCCTTTGTTTTGTTTCAGCAATCTGTCTACTAACTTTCTTTCTGGTGAAATTCCATATTTTGGAGCTCTTTCTGTGTTTCAGAACACATCGTAAGTTGTGCAAAAATCCTTCTTTGCTTTTCAGTGTTTAACAGCCTTAGCTTGTAAGGATTGTGATTGTTTTCTAGCATGTATACAGGTTTAGTACATTGTCAATATCTGAAAATTTTCTTCACAGTTTCTTTGTTTAAGCCTTTTTTTAGTAGAAATTGTTTAAGCCTTGAGCCCCATTATATTCACATAAACTAGAGAACACTGTCTGCATGAAATTTTCAGTATCTCTTTTCACTTATCATTAAGTACTTTGGTTGCAGTTTTATGGGTAATTCGGACTTGTGCGGCCATCCAACTCATAAGATGTGCCGAGCTTCACTTGGCTTCCCAGCAGTGCTGCCACAATCAGTTGAAAGTGCACCAGGCAAGTTGGATTGTTTTTCCTGATACAAATTTATACTTAATGTTTAATTACCTTTTAGCATTCATAGTCATAAAGTTGCAAATATAAAAGAAACTAGCAATCACATGGATTTCCTATTAATATCAGATTTTCTTGTTAACTTCACTGTAGAAATTTCAAAACAGCCAACAAGAAGATCATCCCATTATCCCAGTGTGATTCTAATTACTGTCATGTCAATAATGGGTCTTGGAGTTCTTGCTCTCCTTTTCTTCCTTTGGATCTGTTTACTCTCAGGGAAGGGAAAGCTGCGTGAAAAATACATTAAGGTTAATAAGCAGCATGTTCAGGATTTTGGTAAGATGGTTGTTCTTTTATGCCACCTGTTTTGAGAATCTCTTTCTCTCCCTCTCCTTCTCTGTCTGTCATGGACACTATTTATTTGATTCTGATCGTATTTTCTTGATAGGAATCAAATTTACAAATTTTCATGGAGATCTTCCGTACTTATCTTGTGAAATCTTCAAAAGGCTTGAGATGCTCAATGAAGAGGATGTGATTGGATCAGGAGGTTATGGAACTGTGTACAAGATGTTAATGGATGATTACCATGCATTTGCTGTTAAACGGATTGATAGAAGCTGTGAATTATCTGATAAGATTTTTGAGAAGGAGCTTAAGAGTTTGGGCAGTATCAAGCACATCAATATTGTTAATATGCGAGGCTACTGCAGACTTCCTTCATCCAAGTTCATAATCTACGATTATTTTTCTATTGGCAGCCTCTATCAATATCTACATGGTGTGTTTTGTCAATGAAATAAAAAGTACCAAGAAGGCTTTCAATTAAGCACTTCTACATAAATTAAATAGCAAGGAAATCTTTTGTTTCAATTTTTTTATTTTGTTCCTCTTAAATTATAACCATTCCTTAATCAAAAATTTTATATCTTTTCCACTGGTTAGACGTGCTTGTTAGTTCCTTTCACAACCTTTTGCTCCTATAGTTCTAGGACATTGCTGCATGTTTTTCCTATTGTCATGCTGAAGTTCATTGTAGAGCTGGTTGTTGATATTGGTTTATTATGCTAATTTCAGAATATGAACAAGAAGAGCAACCTTTGAATTGGAATGCTCGTTTAAGGATAGCAATTGGCTGTTCAAGAGGGCTAGCTTACTTGCACCATGACTGCTACCCACAGATAGTGCATGGGAATGTTAAATCCAGTAACATACTCCTTGACAGAAGCTTGGAGCCACATGTCTCAGAGTTTGGTCTTTCGAAGTGTCTGGTATACGATGATAGACGTGTTACTACTGTTGTTGCTGGTACTTTTGGCTATCTGGCTCCAGGTATGTTGTCTTTAACTCTCCATGACACCGATCTATCATGAAATGTGACTGAATTTCATGGGCTTCTCCATGCCTAGCAATTCACAATTAGATTATTTTGGCTTGTCCATCTATATTGCAATCACCTGTATTATGCTTGTTAACTAGTTTTTCAATTGGGAGACAATTATGGCATTGAGTATTGAGTCCAGTCAGGTTCTGAAAGAGTTTTCTAGTATTTGAACCTATAGCTCGAGGATGTTAACTTTCCATATTGATTTCTTATCGGTAAGATAATTCTGTTCTTATATCTTATATTCCAGCATATTAATCTACCATTTGTTTTATTTTTGTTTGATGATGTCTAGAGTATTTGAACAATGGCGTAGCAACTGCAAAATCAGATATTTATGGTTATGGGATCATCCTATTAGAGCTGGTTACTGGAAAAAAGCCTTCAGAGATGCTATTTCTTGAGAAGGGATTCAACATCATTGGCTGGGTATGTTTTGTATTTCTATGTTCATCGATTTGCTGCCCTTTTTGAGCGTTACAGTGGCTTACACTCGTAATGTTGCAGATAAGCACAATGGCAAGAGAGAATCTCTTGGATGTTGTAGACAAAAGATGCGGTTATGTTGACACTGAGGCTCTGGAAGCTGTTCTTGACATAGCAGCAATGTGCACCGATCCAAATCCGCAGAACAGGCCATGTATGAGTAGAGTTTCACAGCTGTTAGAAGAGGCCATGAATCCATGCGCTATTGATTTCTATGAATCTCAGCTAGAGATCTAAATGCCCTCTAGATTCGTATGGAATGAGAATACTGTTCTTTTTGGGTCAAATATCCTTTTCCCAACCTAAGGTCACATGCAGCTATTTTGGTCACGCGTCTCGCTGAGCTCACTTTTAGTGCATTTAAATTTGGAAGAAGATGAACAAAAGAAAATGTGCTCAACTTTTCAAGATAGAAGATGCTTTGTGGTTGCAGAAGATACATTTGTTAGAGGATCTTTCTGTTTGGAATTTGGGTTGTTGAATATTTTTTCTGAGTTCTCCATGTAAGACTTCTTAACATTATTTATCTACTATATGTTATTTGTTTAAGAGAGAGAAAGATGAAATAGGTTAGAAGTAATGAGTGGAATTACCTTTTTCATTTTTTCTACTTTTGGAATTTATTTTATTTTTTTAGTTTTATTATGTGGAGTTTACTTATTTCAACAATTATTTTAATTTCAATCTTATTATGTAGGCCAATTCATTCTATTTATGTGGTATTTATATAATTTTAATATCATTATGTGGAATTTATCTATTTTATTTGAAATATATTATACATTTCTTTTGTGTTTTTTAATGAATTAGTTACATTTTTGTTTCCTATTCATGTGAGTTTCTTAAATTTGTGAATAGTTGTTATTTATAAAAATATATTTACGCATTAAGTTAAGGTGTATCATATTCTTATTTTAGATTTTTTTTTCTAATTTTATTATTTTATCATATTTATTATTTAGGTATTTCCATCTCTTCTCTGTATCTATATCTATAGATATATCCCAAAAGGAAGGAGGGTTAATATTTTCTTTGGTCTTGATTTTATTTTATTTTTAAAATCCTACTATTTTGGGATCCATTATAACCCATTATGTACGTTCACTTGCTACAATAATAATCATTTTAATCTTATTATGGTGGATCCATTTATTTCATTTGTAATTATATATATATGTATATATTAGAGATTTTTATCGTTCTTATCTCTTTCTATATTTATCTAATAAATTTTTCTTTGTATTCTATCGCATTGTTTAATTCTTGTAAAAAGAATATCTTTGGTTGGTTATAAAAATGTAACGAAACCTTTTTTCCATTAATAATTGAATGTATTTTATTATAATCAATTGAAAAATGTTTTAATAAGTTAAGAATATGTGTTCCTAATATTATTCCTTGATTTAGGTCTCTAATGAGGATAAAGGAGGTCCTAATACAAGTTCTTTTTACACAAATGCGTGCTTCTAGGATTTTATACCTTATTTGTAACCATTTTTCATTAGCTGTATTGATTCTATGTGTAGTTTTAATAAAATATCTTGAGGATATTATCTCTTCTCTTATACAATTTACATCTGCTCTCGAATTAAGAGAGCAGTATGTTGTATAGTGTAATTATTTATTTATAGTAGGACTTTACTTTGTTATTTTTGTTTAATATATTTTTCTATTGAATTAATAAAGTCATCATCCTACGGATCAATCTTTTGAGGTTCAGATGTTTCTCTAATCTTGAATTTTTTTTCAAGGATAGATTCATCTTTTAATTCTAGTAGTTTCTTTGCTTTAGCTGTTGTATTTCTCGTTTTATCTTGTTTTGTTCTTTTTTAAGTTCTTTTAGAGTAGGACTTTCTATAGTTTTACAGGTTTAAGGCGTTTTAAGACTTGATCAAATGAATAATATTCTTCTTTTACTAATTTTTAATTTTTCGATTCTTTTGCTAGATTTAGGTATTTATTTAATTATTTTATTTTTTCTTTGGGATCCTTAATAACATCTATTGTTTCTAATATGAATTGCTCTTGTGAATTTAACACATTAAGTTCATCAGAATCACTATTTATTTCACAGCAATTGCATATACTACCTTCATCATCTTCTTCCTCATCTATTACTCCATCTTCTTCACAAAAGTTGTTAGAATTGATGTGTAGTTTGTTTATTATATTGTCTATTTCTTCTTTATTAAATTTTTTTGATTCCAAAAGTAATTCATTAATTTTTCTTTGTGTTTCTTTCAAAATATTTGTTAGCATAATGTCCTCTTTTATTACATTTATAACATATTGGGGATTTCTTAGTATATCCTTTTGTTTTAGTTTTGTTTCTAAATTTCTTGGTTTGGTCTTTTTGATATCTTTTTTTGTTTTCATTATTTCCTTTAAAATTTTTCTCTTTACTTCCTTCAGTTCGTTTTGGTGATAGTCTAGGGTTATCTATTCCAAATTGGTAACAAATGTTATCTAATTCTTTTCTTCCTAACAACCTTTGTTTCTTTAACTATCCTTTAAGTTTTAAATCATTACATAAAGCCAATCCTGTTTGATTAATTGTTTGCATTAATTCTCTATAAGAAATTTGATCAAAGGGAAGAGTATTATTATAGTGTTATCGTAAGGTTTCTCTAACTTTTTCAGCAAATAGGGAAGGTAATCCGAAAACAAACTTTTCTTTCCAAATAGTATTATTATAGTCATTCAATTGAAATACTCTTAACAAGAATACATCTTTATATCATTTAAAGTTTGTTAATGTAGTACATCTTAGATTCATTAACTGTTTCTGATTTTTCTTGAATGTATTATTGGTGTCTCCAAATAAATGTTTATAAATATTGATTACTAAGGTATAAATCATATCAGGGATATGATTTTTTCAAAACTTTTACCAAGATGAAAGAGTAAATATTCGTGATCAATGGTTTATGCAAATAGAAGAATTAGAAAAAAACATATTTCTTTGAGTGATATGAAACATATTATATGCAGATATTAAAATTTATGCTTCAACATCTCCCTATTGAAGACCATGCAATGTTAATTAAGAAAATGACAAATATATGGAAACTTGCTAATAAAATTGAAGAGATAGAATCAATTCACCATACATTGGAACAAATCAAAATAGGAAAATCAAGAGCAGCACCATTTAAATGTAGACTCCACTAACGATATTATTAGACAAGCCCATGTGACACAAATAATGGAACAAAATAATTTTACTAATGTCCATCTCCAGACAATAGGGAAACAAACCGATAGAATAGAAAATCTTTTAGAAAACATTAGAGGAAATAATTCTTGAACAAAAACAACACTAAAATCTCTAGCTATAATTATGCCCCATTACAAAGCAGGATCAATAGAGAAACAAAAACAGATTATAAAGAAGCACAAGCAGACTAATAGATATATATCGAAATCAAACATAAACTAGCAAGGGATCATATGAAATTGGAACAGAAAATATTTTTTTTGCAAAACATACGGGGACTACATTAAAACAAGAACATACTATTAACTATTACAATAAGAACACACTTACAGATATTGATTGTCACTTACAAGCATACACACACACACACACTTGGAGCTTCTTACAAGAAGGCGGCTTACAGATAGACATGGAAAACGGGCCGGGCCGGCCCAGGCTAGACCGGCCGGCCCGCGGCGGCCCGCCGGGTAGGCCCAGTTCG
>JAMKQA010122591.1:0-14009 GCA_024699735.1 Posidonia australis | reverse complement strand
TTAAATTCAAGTCAAGGTGGAGATTGTTGAATATGACTTGAATTATGATTGTAATTAGGATTGTTGAATATGACTTGAATTATGATTGTAATTAGGGGCAAATTAGTCTTTTGGACCTAGTATATATATGCTAGGGTTCCCATTGTTATGCCCAACACCCTTTTGTATTCCCAATTACACATAGTGAAGAACAGTCTCTCCATCCGTGGACATACCCAATTTGGGGAACCACGTAAATCTCTGTCTTGTGTGATATTATTTGTTGCTGATTTGGGTTTGGCAATTAGTTTTCTCTTCTCCCCACGCACAACAGTGTGGATGATGGCTGGTTCTAGTTTACAGGGATGGCATTAGGAGGTGGCTGTTGATTCGTGTTGGAGAGGATGGAGATGTTGGGTTGTGGCTAATGGGTGCTGTCGTGATGGGTTTTGCAAGGAAAGGAGATGAGAAGCGAGAGAAGGGGATCCCTTGTGGCTGCCGGTTGTTGGGTGCTTGTTGTAGGTCATGGCTGGCTAAAGGAAAGAGAACGGCTGAGGTTCGGAAGGCTACTAACGTGTGTTGCTGCTGGGAGGTGTTGGGTCGTGAGGGTGCAAACCTGGTGTAGTACAGGAAGGGCAACGACTGATTGCAGGAGTGGCTAGGCGTGGGCGGTGGGGTCTGGCTTGCAGGGTTCTGATGTGAGGCACGAGTTGTTGTCTGTGGAAAAGGTGGAAGAGGACAGGTGAGGTGTTGGCTGCTGGGCATGCATGGGTTGCAAGGGCATGTGGAAGGTTTAGTCTTAAGTGGGCTATTGGGCTTGGCATGGGCTTTGAAATGGGTTTAGGCTTGTTTTATGGGCTTGGGTTTGATTTGCATGTGAGTTTAGGCTAGGTTTAGGGTTGATGACATTGGGTTTTGGGTTTAATTTAGGGGTTTTGGCTTGGTTTAGGGTTAGGTTGGATTCTGGGGGTTTGGCTTGGATTTGTGTGTTGGGCCTTATGGTTTGTGTTTATTGGTTTGGTTAAGTTAGGGTGTGGGTTTATGCTCAGGTTTGGGAGTGTAACTATGCCGACGATAGTCTCGTTCGTGGCGCGAAAAGTCAAAATGCGTAGGACTAGTAAGGTCACGACAAAAAACGATAAAAACAACGAAATGCAGGAGTCACCACCTAATCTGCTTAAAAAACGAGAGATAAGAAAAATTGTTTTAAAACTATGCAAACATGCATGATTCATGCCAATGGAAAAGGTCATTACGAATCAGAAAGTTGAATAAGGATCCCTGTTATACACGAAGAAGGTATTAGGCACCCCTGTGCGCCCAACAAGTTGGTCTTTCAATGCTTTTCGTTCACTTATTAGTTGGTTGTGTTGGCTTTATCGCCTATTTTTATATACCAAGGGTGTTATGCGATGCTATGCTATATACATGTTATGCCTTACGCTAAATACGGAGAGAGAGACTTTAGGATATGACCTAATGCTCTGAAATGCTACTCAAGTTGTGGACCAAATATTAGTGCAAAGATATTAGACCGACATGGTCATGGGTCTACTAACATCGAGTGGATAACGTCCTTGCTTTGCTACATGCAAAACCTATGCTATCATGCATGTACGAGTATGAAATCATGCAGGTATGATCCTGATATATCCAGGAGAACACATGAGAAAAACCAGAGTCAAAACCAATCGAGAACCATACAAGATAATATGCCAAAAGTCACTATTTGCACACTGAAATAGGTAAGTGCGCCTGCCTGGTGTGCTAGACAGGTGCGCCTAGATGGTGCTCCTATCTAGTGCGCCAGTTCAGTGCTCCACTAGGGTGAGACCCAGAAATTTCAGAACAGACAGTAACTGACTGAGGTGCCATGTTAAAATGAAATCATGTAAATATGCTAAAGATGGTTTGAAAACTCATCCTAGATGCCAAAATCCTAATCACACATGGGTTCACCCCTCTTCCATAAAGCTACAATGGAAGGAATGACAATCCTACGGGACCAAGAATGGAGTCTTGTGCTCAAGGGCAAGAAGCCTCACACAGACTACATATTCCTATCTTGATAAAAACCATAGAGCTATAGCTAATGCACAAAACTGAAACCAAAACACACAAGGGAAACAACATGGATGAAAGGATAGACTACATATAACATAAGGCAAAGGCATGCAAAGGGGTCATGAACCCATCAAATCAGTCCTATTGCATTACCAAAACACCAATAAAACATACTATTGCACATCCATGAAATTCAATAGAATAAAGGACAACAAAAGCAAGCATATATCTCATCAAACATATGATTCATCAAGATGAACATAGGAATAAAGCATCATGGGCATGGCTATATGAAAACATATTCCAAGAGAGTGTCATGCTCTATAAACATGGTCTAACAAACATAAAACTCAACATATATCAATTATGAAGAATATCTCCAAAAAGAGCACATATCTATGGAAAGAAATCCAATAGCTCATGAACATAGTTTAGCTACATGAAGGGTTAAATATTTACCTGATTGTTGTGTTCTTGTTCTTCTCCACTAGTGGCTTGAGATGACTTTAGTAGCTGAAGAAAACAGGGATCTCCTTCCTCCCAAGTTACCTCCAAGTGATGTAAGACGAGGGACTTTGTGGAAGGTATGGGTGAATGGGTTTTTCTCTACCAAGTGGGTGATTTTTTGCTCAAAGGTGGGAGTTTAGACTATGGAAAAAGGCTAGGTCGTGGGTGTTTCTATGCTAGGTGCAAAGGCTCTTCCTCTCTCTCTTTTTCCAACCTCTTTCACCAATGACCTCCCAAAACATTATATAGAGAATGATCTTGGGAGTTTTGGAAGTTCTAGGGACTCAAGAAACAAAAAGACTCCACCCAAGACCAAGTGAATGATTGTCATGCTGATTATGGTGGAAAATAACAGCAGAATATGAGTATAATGATCAGAGCTTCGTTAGGTAAATGAACAGCCAGCGACCTGGAGATCGAGGTGGTGTGCCAGGTTGGTGCGCCAGCCTAATGTGCCACCTTAGTACTCCTACTTGGTGCTCCAGTCAGATGTGCTGACTTAATGCTCTAATCAGATGTGCTGACTTAATGCTCCAATTAGATGTGCCATACTGGTGTGCTACCCAAATGCTTTGAAAAAGTGTACCATTCAGGTATGCCTGTTAAATATGCTAAATAGGATGTAGGATTTACTCCTAGAGTCTAACCTATGGCTCTAGGTTGGTGTGGTGTGCTTGGAAGACTTTGGGTTTCGGAAAGCAAGATCTGAATTCATCACCACTAGGACCATCAACAAGCTGCCTCAAAATCAGGGTATCTACAAGGAGGTTATGGGCTTGAGGTGAGGTCTACGCTAGGTTTGTGGGCTTTGGGATATGGTTTGGACTAATGGTGTGACTAGGGTTTGTTTAGGATTGGTTTAAGGTTTGGGATGGATTTGGGATTGGAATTAGGGTTTTGGACTAGTTTGGGGTGTACAATGAGGTTTGCAGGGATGAAGTGCCTCATTGCCACTAGAACATGCTTTCCAAGAAATCCACAACGAGTGCCTGTCAAAATGGGATGTCTACAGGTACCAAGGAAGAAGGGTCAGGCGATGGTGAGGTCCCTACTATTTCGACAGGGCACCTATCTGATGATGACTGCTCTATCCCTGTTGAGGCTGCTCAAGGTACTAATAAGTTTATTCAATTCCGTTATCCCCTACACCTTGGAGGATAGTGGATGAGCCCCTCTCTTCATCTAGTCCTTTAATCCCTTCTTCTCAAAACTTTAGAGACTCAGTCTCACACAATGCTATGTTAGATGATATCTTTATATGAGACTCTTATTGCGATTTTATGGAGTTTTGTTCAAATATAGGTATATTAGTCAATGACATTATAGAAGTCAAATAGCTTTTTGATACCATTAGGGCACAACACGACCTATCAGCTAAAAATTAGATGCTAATATGGACTATGTGGATCTCTTAAGGGCACTACACTGTTAGCCTCTGCAGACTTTGGCTGCTTTTCTAAAACTCTATCTATGATTATTTTTGCATGAAACATTACAGGTTTGGGAAGTAGAGCTAAGCGTCAAGAGCTTAGGAGCCTGGTCCAATTGAATAAGGTTGATTTCCTCATTATACTTGAAACCAAGACAAAATCCTTTTCTTCTATTACTTAGCGTGATATTGATGGAGGAAGGCTTAGTCGTTGGATCTCTCTTCTGTCCCAAGGTCTTACAAGAGGTATTCTGATGGGTTAGGATGATTCTTCATCATCCTAGATGAAATCTTTTCAAGGTTCTTTCTTGCTCTCTGTTAAATTCTGAAACTTGGTCGATTCCTTTGAATGGTAACTTACTAGGATTTATGGTCCTTGTTTTGCCTTATCCAAGCTTCAATTTCTAGCTGAACTTAGGTACATTCAATCCTTTGTAAGGGATAATTGGGTCATTGGTAAAGACTTCTATCTCACTAGATTTTCTCATGAAAGATCTAATGAGACTTACTACACTCCCTTAATGGCAAACATTAATGACTTCATTGCCAATGTCAATCTCTTAGGCCTATCCCCTAACAAGTTCTCATTTACATGGTCAAATTTCCAAAATGAGGAAATTTTAATTAAACTAAATCGATTTCTTCTTTCCCAAAATTGGGAGTCACAATTCCCGATCATGGTCAGTTCTAGTAAGATCAAAATTATTTTTGATCATATCTCCATTTGTCTTAACACTAAACTGCTTGAATAAGGAGCTTTTCCCTTCAGATTCTATAAATCTTGACTTATGAAGGATGGCTTTGACAATATTGTCTGACTTTACTAGGCTCAATCCACCCAAATGACAAATCCCATTACTAATCTCTCCTACACACTCAAAGCCACCAAACTTACTATTAAGCCTAGCTACATTCTCACAGGGATAATTACCTCTCTAGACTCTTAGAGATTGAGAGTTTGGTCCTGAGTATAGATAAGTAAGCTGAGTTTGGCCCTCTAACCCTAGTCCAACAGCAATAGAAATAAGACTTAAGAGTCGAATACCTCCTAATACTAAAGAATCTTGAAATTTATTGAAAACTTAGATCTCAGGTACAGTGGTTGAAGAAGGGAGACTTTAATACTTCTTTTTCCCATAAAATTACTTGTGCTAAGCACAGAAGGAATTCAATTTCATCCCTATTCATTGAGGGCATTCTCTTTAAATCGCTTCATATGATCAGGAATGCCATAGGAGATCATTTCTCAACTCTCTTTAATAAACCTCTCCTCCGTACCTTTCTTCTTAATTAGGATGCTCTTCTCCCTCATAAGGTGCCTAATGCCCAGTCCATTGAAGGTCCATTCTCTAAAATAGAAAACAGGGAAAGTGTTTTCTTGTTACTTGGTGACAAATCCCCAGCACTAGATGGATTCCTATTAAGTGTCTACAACCAATTTTGGGACTTGGTCAAGAAAGATCTACTTCATGCCTTCCACTACGTATTCCTCTCCCAAGGCAGTGAGATCATGAGACATATTAACCAAACTTTTATGTACTAATCCCCAAGAAGCTATGAACTAAGGCTATCCAAGATTATTGTACCTTTAGTTTACTCAATAGTAGTTATAAAATTATAGCTAAATGCCTAACGTCTCATTTCTCACCTATTTTGACTAACATCATTGATGACTCTCAATGTACCTTTTTAAAAGGACGAAATATAAGTGATTGCTTTCTTGTAATCCAAGAAACCCTACACCTCCTTCATTCATCTAAATTCAAAAGTGTGATGATTAAGTTAGACTTTGAGAAAATATTTGACCATGTGAATTGGGATTTCTTACTTAATACTCTTACTGACTTTGGCTTTAGCACCAAATGAGTTTCCTGGATTAAAATATATATCTCCACTGTAAAGTTCTTTATGCTAGTTGATGGCTCTCCAAAAGGGTATTTAGTACTACTAATGGGCTCAAAAGGGTACTTTAGTACTACTTCAGTTAATGGCTCCCCTGTTATTCATTTTAGTCACCTAATCCTTAATAGGAGGTTTTGTCTTGCTATGAATAATAATTTGATCAAAGGGATCAAATTTCCCCAGAATGGTCCAGAGGTTCTTAATATTCAACATGCAGACGATACCCTACCTTTCCTTGAACCTTCTGAAGGAGGTCTAATAAACTTAAAAAGAATTCTATATTGCTTTCAAGTTATCTTAGAATTAAAAATTAATTTCTACAAGTCATCTCTTACTGGTATTAGGATTCCCTTCTCCTAGGTTGAAAGACTTAATTCTATTCTAGGATATAGTCAGGCTTCCCTACCCATAAATTATCTAGGGATACCACTTAACTTCAAAAAAGCCTCTTTTAATGAATGGACTATTATTTTGGATAAATTGCACACTCGTCTTGACTCTTAGAAGAGTCGATATCTATCTCTAGAGGGACAACTTACTTTGTTCAATTCAGTGCTTTCAGCAATTCCTACTTATTACCTATCTGCACTTCACTTATTAGTTAGAGTTGAGAAAGAGATTAACAAAATCCGCAAACGATTCTTGTGGAATACTAGTTCTTCTGATTGCAAAGGATACCATCTTACTATATGGCAAAACATTTGTAGAAAAAAATAACATGATGAATTAGAGATAATTAATATTAGGAATTTTAATTCTGCCTTTAAGTGTAAACTCTTATGGAACCTTTTGTCACAAAAGGAAAATACAAAATAATACCGCCTGATTAGAAGTAAATACTTTAAGAATAACTCTCTTACCATATTGAACGCCTCTTCCAATCATATATCTCTTCTATGGAAAGAGTTAAAATCATACTTTGTGATTATCAATAATTTCAGTACTTTCTCAATTCATAATAGCTAGTCCATTCTATTATGGGAAAACCAGTGGTATGATCATTCGCTACTTAGACTAACTTTTCCAGATTTATACAATCTTATCAAGCACAAAAAATGGTCTCCTACCAAGATGGTATCATCTTTTCCTCATTTAGATGATAGATTATTTTTGTCCAGTCCTAGATAATTCCCTGAGCTGTTATCACAACTTGGTAGTATCATTAACTCCACCAACTTAACCTTCACTGTAGATTCTATCTCTTGGTCTCTCTCCAAGTTAATATGTTTACTGTTAGGAATCGCTATGATATCCTTAATGACAGGGGATTACGCTCATCATTCACGACTACTATTTGGAAATGTGCAACTCTCCTTAAGGTGAAGTTTTTTACCTAGCTCGCAATTAAGGATAAGATTCTAACTCAGATTAATCTACTCAAAAAAGATTAATATCTGTGGCTTGTACGAGGAATCTACTTTACATCTTTTCCTTCATTGCACAATTTCTAGATTAATATGGATTTTTTTTTTACATGGCACTAATTCCATTCTATCTAGTAGTACTGTGGACCAGGTATTCTCTTTGAATAGTTGATTTGTAATTTGGATTGAAATACCTTGATCCTTACAATTTTTTGTTATCTCTTGCTACATAGCAATGAAGTTATTTTTCATAACAATAATCGAGATATTAACTCAATATTTTCTTATATCCTAGCCCTAACTTCTTTTTGGTTAGACCATGAAATGTTTGGACAAGGTGTAACTGACTGACTACATCCTCAACTCTTATATCTATGCAGTTTAACTAGGATTTTTGCAGCAACTCCTTAAGTCAAGTAAACGTTGACTCTAGACCACCTTTCTAAGTGAATCAAGGCCTGTTTTTTTTATTCAAATGCTGAATGTAGCAGATGAAAGGATAACGCAAATTCACGTGGATCATGGCTTCTCTATTATTGCTTTTTGTTTAATTTTTGACTGCCTTCCATGGTAGATTAGCTTCTATAAACTAATGTTATAATATTTTGTTACTGCATATTTATCCTTCAACGGTGTATCTACCGTCTAAGAAAAAAACAAGATAGTAAGGCACGACATGTTTGACAACTGTGATCCATGATTCCATGTGGACTCGCGGTGACGTGGAGCCCAAGGGTATCTTAAAAATGGGGAGAATAAGGCAAATTGAGCACTTGACGTCAATGACACCAATGATAAATTTGATAATTTTTAAAATAAAAAAAAGGGAAAAAAAATGACCGTACATGACATGTAGAAAGAAATATTTTTTAGAAAAAAAATCCTAAGTAGATCTTTCATTCAAAACTATTTTAAAGAAATAGTTATCAACTTATGTGATTTGAACTAAAAAAAAGTTATTGACAAAACATTAATAATATATAACTTTAAAACAATTTTGATTAAAAATTATACTTCCAAAAATAATTCCAAAAGGAGAACCTTAGACAATAAAATTTAGAGCTTACAAACTGCAATAATCAATTTAATCTCTTGTGATGCTCCAACTTTTTCTTTTCCTTTTTTATTCAGTAGGTGAATCCATAAATTTCCAAACACCACCAATTTTCTTACTATTTTCACAAGCTGGCCAAAGTACTCCACCTTTTTTCTTATTATACAACAAACAATTAGGCTTATCAACTTATCCAGGTGTCCTGGACAACCTTATCCTTTTGAGGTGTCATCCTCACCTGACTTGATAGTCCACACATCTCTCTTACAAGGGAGAGAGAAACTGATGTTCCCAAATTCTTGGTTCCACATCATTAGGTTCTGATCTTACCACAAAGGCCAAAGCACAGGCATACTCATTTGTTGAGTACTGGAAACTCTCAAAGGTAGACCAACGTCTCTGTCCTCGCATCCACTGCTAACACCTTGTCTGTTTCCATGGCAAATAAATGGATCACTGGAAAACCTAATTCCCAACTGTGTCTTAAGTATACACGCAAACCCTTTGCTCCATGGCCAAAATCCAGTAAAACCCACATCACATCTCCCTCCTCCCTCTCTCTGTCTCTCATATTTCTTCAAGAACGCATACTCTGTTCTTCTTCAAAGAACCAATCTTTCCCAACTCCTACCGGGCAACCCAGGCTATGGAAGTCAGCTACCACTGGTGGAGGTCGACCAGCGACTTCACCCCCACCACCATCGCCGCCAGCAACGCCAATGTCTCGGCCCTCTCCCCCAAGGCTCGGGTTTTGAAGGAGATGGAGCGGCTGGCGATGCTGGCGGACGAGTCTCTCGACGACCTCCGCTACAAGCTCATCTCCTACCGCTCCGGTGACCTCTGGGTACCCACAGGTGGGGTTTCCAAGCAGGAGGTTGATCTGCCTCCGGTTGCGACGATTCTGCTTGTTGGGTTTGTTGGGGCGGGGAAGAGCTCGGTTGTGAATCTCTTGTACTCTGTTCTTGGCAGGGCTGGTCTTATTCCATTTGCTCAGACTTCAACCTCAGGTAATGGATTTTTTTTTTGGTTTCTAATGTTTGGTTTGGGGTAAAGAAAGATTCCTTTTCTTGTTCATATTCATTGGAGCTCTTGTAAGATTTTCAGGAGTAAGTTAACTGATTTTAATGGCAAAAGTTTATCCATTTTGACTTTCACTTTTGGAGAATACTCTTAGAAGTTCAGATTTAAAAAGCTCACAAATGAACAGAAGATATGACGTGTGAGCCAGAAGGAGATTGGAAAGAGGCTCGATTCAACAACTTCACTCTTTAGAAGTTGAGATTTTACGGGGATCCTTTCTCTTTAAAGGTTGTATTAATAAGTAGGGACTTCCTCATGAGTATGATCCCCTAGAAATAGATTTCCTATTATCAACTCATGAAGAAAAAGGGAGGTTTCTTGGATGTGAGCAGTGAGCTCCTGCATGTCGGAAGCATTTCTAAATGCCTGTGTAAAGCTTGATGATCTAGTTTACGAGGAAGATATCGTTTTGGTGTAACTTTTGAAGAAAGATGGATTCTTGTAGAATCCCAACTCTCATAGAAGCTATCTCGACAGAATAAATTTGCTTGAATTACCTTAAAAGTGAGTTGAAACTCTATGTCGAGAAACATAATCTACCCTAAATGATCTGGAAAAGAAAGCTGTGGATAAAGTTACATTACAATAAACAAATTGAGCTTAAACAATATCATTGTCATCAAGCATGTTTTTATTTAATATTGCTACTCATTCACCATTACAGTTCTGGACCAATGCAATGAAGGTATGGTTGTTGCTGCTGTTTTCTATTGTGGTGTTGATTACTGTCGACATATATTATTCAATTCTCAAGTTGCATTCACAATTCTTCTGGTAGAAGCACTTCTATCGTACGTGACTTGTCCAAAAATTTGACAAAGCTGACTTTGGATTGACATGGTTTTTGTTCAACGGCATAGTGTTCAATATGATTCCTGTTTACACCTTGAATCTAACCATCTATGTATTTGTTATACCTATTAGTGCAATGATTCTCCTGCTTTGGATTTCTTTTGATTTATCTTCAGAATTCAATTTCTTGTGCTTTTCACAGGAAAAAGCGGGAGGACAAGGTGCTTGGAGGAGCACAATGTGCTGAGATCTCCTCGAAGTGGATTCTGTCTGTTTGATTCAAGAGGTTTAGACTACGACTTGCTGAAGGAGGGCCTGGAGGAGGTGGCAGAATGGATGTGCCATGGAGTACGGCATCTCCAAGTCTGCATAGGTGGACCAGGGGAATTCGACAATGGCCAGATAGGGTTGTCTTTGTCAAGAAGATACGCAAGGAGAAGGGTCAATTGTCCAGTAGTGGTTGTGAGCCTCTTGGAGGTTTACAGAGCTTGCAAGGATGGGAATCTCCGGCCATTGGAGGCCACCAAAGAGTTGTTCCATGCACCTTTCCTTAGAGTTGGCAGTAAGTGCTCTTGCATGCCTACTTTCTATGTATTGTGAACTTATTTGAAATAAGTGAAGCAGCGGTCAACGTAATTTTACATACATACAACTATGTCAACATAAATCTTCATGTTTTGTTGGATCTTCCATCAGGGTAATAAATTTCCCACACAATTTTAAAAAGAAAACAAATTCATGTTTTAGATATAGGAGACTGTAACATAAGCCATTTACAAATGACTTGTCCCTTTTTATGGACAAACTATAGACAAAAATGTTTGTAGGTAATTTTTTTTAATGCTTCTTAATAATCAAATGGATTATTGGGGATTGTGAATGTTTAGGTTAATCAAAGCATGTTATGTTCTGTTGAGTAAACAGGTTTTATTCATCTTGATAGTTTCAAATTTTAAAACATTATTAGGCAGAGCTTGCTCATATTGCCATACTTATAAATTTTTACACATTTAATGCGTAGAGCTTGTTTGTGTTGTCAGGTCGAAGGGTTTTGTTCGATCTGAAGTTGAGTTAGTTTGTCAATCCAAATACAACCCAGCTCCTTCCTGAGTTTGATCACCTTCTTTACTACAAATATTACGTTTGGAAATGAAAATCTCATGTTGGAAGTAATTATAGAAGGCTGATGGGAACCTTCATTGCATTTTACAGATGAGAATCCCATATTGCTATTGACCCACGGTGACAAGCTGATGGCAGAGGAACGATTGGATGGGCGGTTGAGGATTTGCAAGTTCCTCGGGATATCGGAGACAACCGGGGCTTACGACATTGCATGCCTTAATGAGCATGGCTTGCTAGTCGATCATTTCGACCCGACCACCACCTATGCCTTGTTAGAAGCTGTGTACAGGGCTCTCCTGTTGTCTGATCGAAACCATCTTCCAAAGAGGAGTGCCAAAGATCTGTTGTTGTCTACTCTTCACTGGGTCTTGTGGTGCCTCTCGACCTTCTTTGCTTTCTTGGCCCATTGCTTTGCCAAACTTGCCAAGAGACAAAGAAAGGTCAAGGTGCTATGAGTAGTATCTTTATATGACATGATTTATGCTTATAAGCAAGCATGTCATATGACATGCACGTAATTAGTATGGTATATTTTTGTTTGTGTAGGAATTTTTCTCAAGGATCACTTAATAGTTTTCTTTGGTGATTTTGTTACTACTTGAAAAATATTGATGCGTGTATATTGTAAGATTTCCGTTCATGTAGAAGATTGATTTCCGAATGTATATGTACTTTCAAAAGGCAGGAATGAACCTTTGCTATGGCAAGCTACGTGAGCACAATCATCTTAGCAGAAGCGGAGGTGAGGGGTGTTATAGGGGCAACAACCATCTCTTCTTTTGAAGAAAGTATGTTACATACGTTTATTGATAAAGTGCAAAAGTTAAGGGACATTGTAAATTGTCTATCTTTGAGAAATCTAAATTTTATCTACTTTTAATAACATATATATTTCTTAAAACTTCAAGATTATTATGCAAATTCACAAAACATATTCATATGCACTGATGTTATCTTTGCTATGATGTATTTAGAGATTTTCTTATTGAATGATTAAATTTAAGTTTGCTTACAATTTTGATTAGGTTAGTGTCCACATGATTAAGAATTCTACTATTAATGTTTTCTTTAAGAAACGTTTTTTCTCATAATTTCATTGAAGATTTCAGTAAGTGACTCAACTGCGATAAAGATCGAGTTAAGATTTATGTTTTTTATTTTTTATAAATGTTCATATTTCTAACATATATATATGTTTTTTGATATTTTATCAAAGGTTAAATTTTCTTCTTGGGTTTGTTTTTGTAAATATCTATGTTTTCTAACAATTGAATATATTTTTGGGTACTTCATAAATAATAAAGTTATCTTTTGGGAACTTTTTGGTAAATGTCTATGTCTTATTGAATATATATTTTGGTACTTTATGAAAAAAGAGAAAGAATGGCACATGTTCTTTCTAAAAGTCATTCTTATTTTTTTAATAAATTTGTATTATATTTAATAAACATATATGTTGCAAATTATTGCCTCAAGTTTGAATTAAAAAAAGTGTGTTCAATTCAATCAGACCATTGATGGACTTCGCACATACGGGTAATTGGATTGTTTACCTTTTTCTTTTAGATTTTTTATCTCAATATCCTTGGTAGAAGACGTATTATCGTCAATACCTTTTTTACATAGAAAATTATCTGTATATACTTAATAACTCGAAAATCTTATTTATATATACTTTAGTTAGTTTAGTCTCAAACGGTGTCAAAATCTAACGTTAGTTTCTTCTGAAATTACTTTAGTCTCAAACGGTGTCAAGATCTAACATTAGTTTCTTCTGAAATTACTTTACTATCTCTATGAATTTTGCATAAAAGCCATCAATTATTGTTTTCCTTCATCATCTTCTCCTATCTTTTCTGTCATCATCTTCCTCTATTCTTCTTCTTCTTTCACTCCGACAGTCACTAATAAAGGTCCTCTTTTTCCTCTCTAGTGGCCACCAACAAAGAAATAAGGGCCTGTGATAGCAATGACAGTGGTGGCATTAGTGCTGTTAACTTCTCTACCACCACAACTGGTGGTGGTGGTGGTGGTGGTGGTGGTGAAGTAGTAGAACTAGTGCAGGTTGGGGACTCTCGCAGTCCTTGCTCTAGTCTTGAAGGATTTGTTCTCCAAACACTTTGATTTAACAACAACATTCTCTAATTAATCGTCGCGGTCTTGCATTGTCAACCTCACTCCCCTCTTCGAATTCAAGCTCACGACACTCTAGGCCCATCTCCTTTCTCCCTTACAACACCTTAACTATAGCAAGACAAAACGAATGGAAGCAAAACATGAAACCATGAGATTTTTATGTCCTTTAAATTGAAAAAATAAAAAATCTGAAACACCACACCATTGAAAGTGACGAATTCCTTAAAAATTTAAAATTTGCAAAAAGATTCTCAAGAGAAATAAATTGATTCAATTCCTAATTAAGGAATCTGGAAAAGAAGAATAACTAATAATTGCATAAAAAATCAAACTTTAAGTGAAAGAAAGAAAGAATGAGAAATCTCAAACCTTGAGATGGATGATACAGCCACCAGAGTTCCTCTGTTTTTTACTGCTCATGTCCTACCATAGCCTCACCATGTCTAGATTTCCAATCAACCTCACATTAATACCATAGAGCGGGGGGGGGGCGGGGGGGGGGGGGGGGGGGGGGGGGGGGGGGGGGGGGGGGGGGGGGGGGGGGGGGGGGGGGGGGGGGGGGGGGGGGGGGGGGGGG
>JAMKQA010122587.1:0-10121 GCA_024699735.1 Posidonia australis | reverse complement strand
CGGACCCCCCAAACATGTCTCATAAATTTCCATAAAATCATGGGGTGTAGACCCTTGAGTCTACTTCAAAACTCCTCAAACCATACATGATTTCATCAGCCACACAGTTCAAACAAAAATCAAAAGGGGAAGGGGCTTAAGAATGGCTACTGTAGCCTTCAACCCCAAAATCACATTTTCCCCCACAAACATCAATCCTAACCGTATGATCTCTACATTCTCATGCTATACATCACATTCCCATTCATTTCATAATTTTTCCACAATTTCTCATGCATTTTCTTGATTTTCATGCAATTAACCTACTATTAACAAAACGCTAAACGAAAGGAAGGGAAAGGATCGCGTACCCGACTCAGGCCTCTGGCGACCCTTACCACACTATGGCAAGCCTCGGCAAACTCCGGCAAACCTCCTCTACCAGTGGAACACCACGAGCAACTCGCACCACCTCCTCCCAGCTCATGCACCCCTGCTCCCTTTCTTCTCTTCCTTTCCTTTCTCGCCACGCTCTCCCTCTGCCCACTCCTGCCTTCCTCTCTTTATTTCCGCCACCGCTCACTTGGCACCGGCCACCCATCCCATCAGATGAGATGGGGAGGCATGGGCCTCCGTCGCTGGTGGCACGGGTGGAAGAAGAGAAAGAAGAAGACGAAGAATGGGTGGAAGGGCATGGCTCGTGAGAGAAAAAGAAGGAGAAAAAGGAAGAAAAGAAAAGAGGAAAGAACGACACGCAAACTGAGGCAATTGTGCATCCTCAAATCGAACTCCACATGGATCCCAAATCACAGGCAGATGCACAAAAAGCCAACCACAAACTCACACAAGCAAAAAACAACAGATTATCCATTAATAAATCAGTTATACAATATTGCAAATAATCACTTGGTTTACAAAAATAGATAATCAGGCCCAGATGTCACAGGTGCGTACTGGGTGACTTTTTTCACTCATGCATTTTTTCCTCGTGTTTTTGGTTTGTAGGTGCAGGCATGTAGAGGTCTAGCGTAGTGCATATAGTCTGGAGTCTCCTAGCCGCACACAGAAGTTCCTGGTAGTTAAATATTTTCTGTTTTGCTTTAATTTTCTCGTAATTTAATTTGTTTTAAATTATTGTAAAAAATGTAGGGCGTTACAGTTTTGATATCAGAGCTCTAGGTTCACTAGGTTGCACTACACTTAGGATGTCCAGTCTAGAGACTCCATAGGTTTTACATGTATGATAGTGTCTACACCTGTTTTTTTTTGCCATAGTTTTCTGGTTGTTGTTTTGTCTGTGGTGTAGGTACTTCGCCTTTCTCTGACAGGATGCCTCCTCGTGGTCGTAAGGACAAGGCCCCTATCAAGGAGACCGAGCCCCGAGAAGACGTAGGCAGATGGAAGGCGGTTTGTGCAAAACTGAGGAGTTTGGCACACGAGATCTCTCACACGTTCAGCAAGAGTAGTGCTAGTGAGCCGTCGGGTGACCCGTGGTTGAACCAATTTACGAAGCTTCCTCCGCTGTCATTCATGGGCAAGGTCAGTGCTAAGGAGAGCGAGGCCTAGTTGGAGAAGGTGGTGAAGATGCTGGAGAGCATGGCATGCCTGGAGGAGTGTTAGGTGCGGCTTGTGACTTATCTGCTAGATGGTGAGGCAGATAGGTTCTGGAAGTCTGTGAGGTGGCTGAAGTTCTCAGACTCAGTCACTATTAGCATCCAATGGAAGGATTTCAAGGCGGCCTTATATGACAAGTATTTTCTCGCTCATGTGAAGGAACAGGTTCGTCGAGAATTCTGGAGTCTAGAGTAGGGTACGATGTCGGTGCTCGAGTATGAGACTGAGTTCGCCCGGCTGGAACGTTTTGCTCCTGCCTATGAGCTTGAGGAGGAGCAAGCGCAAAGGTTTCTGGACGGCTTGAATCCAGGGCTATGGGTGAACGTGATGAGCTGTCGATGTCAGACTATGGAGGACATGGTGGGGATGACTTATCGCTTCGAAGTAGAGCATCAGAAGTTTCTAGAGAGTCATCCCAAAGGAAAGGGTAAGCCTTCTTTTACTTCCTGGTTCTCTTTCTTCGATCCTCCAAGTGCCAGTAGTTCAGGTAGCCCTAAGAAAAAGCAGAAAGCGAGGTCCAGTGTTTCCTCTGTGACCTGGTGGAGTTTTGTTAGGAGTAGCGGAACTGGCATCAGTCAGACAGGGTCTAGTACTCCCAATGGGAACCAGTGCTTCAACTACGGTCAAGTGGGCCACATCACTACATATTGTCCCCAACCTTGGTAGACCTCTGCTCCAGTGGTATGCTATAATTGTGGGAAGGGGGAACACGTTTAGAGATCTTGTCTCGAACTACCTAAGAAGGCAGGAAGTGCCACAGCAGTAGACTAGGGGATGAGTGTTCACCATTGCAGCTCTAGGCACTAGGTCTTTGGGAGATGTAGTTGAGGGTAAGGATGATTAGTTGATTCTGTAACCCTCTAAGGTTTATTGTAATCTCCTTGTAATCTGGACATCTGCCTGATTGTATGGATGTGTGGTACTGTTTGTTTAGCCATCAGGTTCTTTTATTGTGGCTGGTCGGATGGCCAAAGTATTGTTTGACTCGAGGAGTTCTTTCTCCTTATCTCTGAGTCTTTCGCAACGGAGTTGGGAGAGAGATCAACAAGACTGGCCTTTCATCTCAGCATAGTGACGCTACTAGGGGAGCACAGTTTGGCATGGAGGTATCTACAGTCTGTTGACTTGACGCTGAATGGCAGAGAGTTCGACGCTAGCCTGATCGTGATGGACATGCAAGAGTACGATGTGATACTCGGCATGGATTGTTGGCGCAGCAATCCGCTTTGATCAACTATTTCCGGAGGAGAGTTTATTTTGGGTCTCTTGAGGATGGGTCTTTCTTTGTGCAAGGTGGGTGTCAGGGTGAGCCTAAGCTTGCCATCTCAGCTATAAAGGCTTATAAGTCTTTAGTCAGGGGTTGCGTGGAGTATCTAGCTAGTATAGTTACCTCCACTTCTCCTGAGTTGGGTGTTCACAACATCTCGGTGGTGTGTGAATATCCTGACATTTTCCCTGACGATTTGCCTTGTATGCCACCTCACAAGTAGAGTTCTCGATCGATTTGATCCCCTATTCTGATGTTGTGTCGAAGCCTCCTTATCGCATGGCGCCAGCGGAGTTGTGAGAGCTCAAGACTCAATTGCAGGAGTTGCTGGACAAGGGGTTTATCAAACCAAGTGTGTCTCCATGGGAAGCGCCTATCTTGTTCGTCCGCAAGAAGGATGGTTCACTCCGACTTTGTATAAACTATCAGATGTTGAACCAGGTCACGGTGAAGAACAAGTATCTCTTGCCCCGCATTGATGACTTGTTTGACTAATTGCAGTTTGCATCTGTGTTTTCGAAGATTGATCTGAGATCAGGGTATCACCAGTTGAGGATACGAGACTCAGACATTCAGAAGACTGCCTTTCAGACATGGTACGGGCATTACAAGTTCACGGTCATGCCTTTCGACTTGACTAATGCACCAGCTGCATTTATGGATCTGATGAACAGGATTTTCAGCCCTTTTCTGGACCAATTCATTATGGTTTTTGTTGATGACGTGTTGCTCTACTCCCCGGATGTTGAGACTCATGCCTTGCACCTGAGGGCGGTTTTGGATACTCTGAGGCGTCATCAGCTGTATGCCAAATTCTTCAAGTGTGAGTTCTGACTGAGTGAAGTCATGTTCCTTGGCCATTTAATCTCTAGAGAAGGCATCAGTGGATCCTGCCAAGGTCAAGGCAGTGAGCAGTTGGGAGCGACCCAGGACTGTGACGGAGATCAGGAGTTTCTTGGGTCTAACGGGCTATTATAGGAGGTTTATCAAAGATTTCTCCTCCATAGCCATGCCTTTGACAGAGTTGACCCAGAAGGGAGTTCCTTTTTGCTGGGACTAGAATTGTGAGGCGAGTTTCCAAGAGTTGAAGTCTCGTCTGGTTTCTGCCCTTGTGTTGACTCTGCCTTCTGGAAATGGCGACTTCACTGTGTATAGTGATGCCAGTGGTGTTGGGTTAGGGTGTGTTCTAATGCAGCATGGTAATGTTAGCGCGTATGCTTTGCACCAGCTGAAGGGTCATAAGAAGAACTACCCGACCCACGATTTGGAGATGGTTGCCACAGTGTTCGCTCTCAAGCTCTGGTGACACTATCTCTATGGGGAGCAGTTTGAGGCTTTCACCGATCATCAGAGCTTGAAGTATATCTTCACGCAGAGAGATCTCAACCTAAGGCAACGTTGTTGGGTGGAATATCTAAAGGACTATGATTTCAACCTATCCTACCATCCCGGCAAAACCAACGCGGTTGCTGATGCCCTTAGTTGGCGTACACATCTGATGGCGAGCCTGATGGTCAAGGAGTGGACCATGTTGGAGGATCTGGTGAGCTGCAGGCCGAAAAGGCAAGCTCAGGGAACGGTTGGTGCCTAGGTGGCAAACCTGTCTGTTCGCCCTAAACTGTTAGAGTTTATTGTCGCTTGTCAACAATTGGATCCATTTGTTCAGGCTACATTTGAGAAGCTGGAGGCTGGTGGAGAGCCTCATTTCTCTGTTGAGGCATATAGAGAGCTGAGGTATGATATGCGTCCGTATGTGCCCCAATATGAGGAGGCCAGGCAGAGATTGCTCAATGGCCAAAACCACACATAGTGAGTCTGGAAGCTCGGCACCAGGCAACCTAACTCTGGTTACACGCAGTCTACTGAGGAGCGACCACAGCGTTCTGCACTGCCACGGTGACGGCCACCCTGTGCAGGAGAGTTCACCGTCCTGCGATTCTCCTCTCTCAGGAGAACCCTCAAAAGCCAACTCCTTCCTACGAAGGTTGTCCTGTCTCTTAGGACGCCACCAGCTACGGAACACGTGTCCCACCCGTACTGGCCACCACAGGGTATGCCTCCTCACGGCGTCCTCCACACACAGTGCTCAGGAGGGAGTGTCATACCTCTACACCCGACGACACTCGAGCCTCAATGCTCACAGCGACAGCAGGAGTATCATACCTCCCCGTCATGCAACGAAACACCTCAACCCGCGGACCACAACCTTAGCCTTGAGACGACAATCAAGGAATCTCATACCTCCAGGACCCGACACCCCTCAGCCTTAGGTATCTAGGCCCCCAACCTCAACAGGGAGTCACACCCGACCACCCAAGAATGTCGTCACATTCCCTGGTGCCGACGCCGCTGTCCTTGGCCTCGGAGCGTCACGCTTGCCTCCGCCGTGCCTGTCGCCAACACAGGAGACTAAGGGACGCCTCAGGCCACCCCAGCTATCAACGACACCACCAGGAGCCTCCCCGTGCTACCCTGATGCTTCTCCGACCTCCATTGGAGCCTAGACATCGTCGGAGCGCCGCTGCAGTAACACCATCGTCTTCGCCCAGCATGAGGTGGGGGGAGCACCTCAAACCGCTCCAGCCCAACATGACGCACCGGAGACTCTCGCCGTGCCTCCTTCTAGCTTCTTGGGCTGTCGCCCACCTTCTTCTGCTGCCGCAACACCCCTGGCTAGTCGTCGGATCCCCACCGAAGCCCTTGCCGGAGATCAAGCATCGATGAACTTTGAAGAGAAGCTTTTTGGATTAAATCCTTTAGTTTTAGAATTTTATTTTTAGGTCCTTAGATTATTTCATTTAGGTCCGGTATTTTTATATTTAAGCTCTTGTAGTTTTAGATAACTTTTGTTTCTTCATTTAATTTCTGTAAGAATTGCATGTAGCTCCCTACATATTTTAATTGTCTATCTCTATTGCATTCATGCATGTTTTATCACATTTAGGTCCCTAAGATCATGTTTTCTTTGCATTTAAGTCCTGAGCTTTTGCATTTTGCCCTCAGAATCCTTTAAAATGAGTTTTATTTGTGAATTTTGCATCCATTGCCCTGAAGTCATCCATAATTACACTGAGAATGTAAATAATTCAATTTTTATCACATTCAGGCCCAGAAATTGTGCATGCAGCTCCCTAGATTCATAGCATACAATCCTAGAATCTAGAAAATTTGCATCCAGTCCCTTAAATTAGTTTTAAATCTATCATTTAGGGTTTTAATTGTCTCCTCACATATTTTAGATTTTTTCTCTCACTGCATTCCGTATTTTGCATTTAGTCATAGATTTCCTTTAAAGATCATGTTTGCATTATACATTGACCTGTAGTTTCACATATTAATCATTATTGTACTTATGTGTGAATTTTGCACTTTAGACCTTCAGTTTTCAGGAAATCACCAAGGTGTTGCTTTCACACATCTCAGTGCCACATTGTCATTTGATTCATCATTTGCATATCAGAATAGAAGTCACCGAATATATTTTGATCCAGATTCTCACTTTTATTGTGAATTTTGCATTTTAATCCTTGTGTTTGTCATTCATTGTGTTTACATCATTTTGTTGTTTTTCCGCTTCATGTTTTCTTGCCAGTAACATTTTCTAGACATTTTGCACACATCTTGATAAATCTCAAACCATGCATCACCCCCATACATGCGTTTATCACAGTTGATCATTAAAATGACCAAATTGCCCCTATCCCTCCAATCCCTGCGCATTGCATTTCAGTTTCTGCACTCAGTCTTGCATAATTCTTGTCCAAGTCATTCCTTAGAACTTTTTACACACACTTAGGTGCACATTCATGCATTTTATATAGTTTTTGTCACCGTTGCGTATCAGTTCATCCATTTTTGGCGAGCCCGCATTTCATGTGTTTCTTTCGTGTATTTTTGTTTACTTTGTTTTCGGAGTCCCTCATCCGACATTCGATTTGATTTTCTTTATTCCAACGTTTCAGATTTTTTCAATTTGATTTGGATTTCATCATCCGAAGGCGTACATGAACTGACCGAAAGGCCCACAATGGCCCATTTGTGGATTATTTCTCCTTTTTGATTTTCACGACTTTTCCCATGATTCTGAGGACCTAGGTTGACCCCACTTTTTATCTTTTTGATATTAGCATGCCTTTTCGAGGCATTCCTTCCAAAAATATTGTCATTTTATGTGATTTTCTTTGTATGTCGTCGTTTGTCTATTTTATGTGGGTTTCTTTGCAATTTTCCCATTCGAATCTCCATGGTGTTTTCTATGCTTCTACTGATTTGGGTCTGTTGTATTTTTGATCCCCTTGACGCTGGTGTGATTTTCTGAGCCATTCTTTACCAAAACATCGTCATTTTATGTGAATTTCTTCACATGTCATAGTTTACCAATTGTATGTGGACTTCATTGCAGTTTTTCCATCTTGATTTCCGTGATGTTTTCTTTGACTTTGATGACTTGAGTCGGTTGTATTTTTGACATTCTCGAGACCTGTATGATTTTTCGAGTCATTCTCGCTCAGAACCTTGTCATTTCATGTGATTTTCTTTGTCGTGTCGTTTTTCATGATTGCAATGTTTTATGTGAATTTCTTCGCAATTTTCGCATACTATCCTGCACATCCATCCAGTCTTGTCTTGGCATTCATATTAGCATGTTTAGAGCATGATCTAGGCTTAGCAAACATTTATTTAGCCTCTAGCAAGTGAATTAGACTAGAAAGACCGAGTTTCTCGGGCGTACGGGGGTGCCTAACACCTTTCCCGTGCGTAATAGGAATCCTTACCCATCCTCTGATTAACATACATATGGCCTTCACATTTGCGTCTCCATTTCTTTTTCGTTTCATCCTATATTGCGCTTTCGCCATCTTAGCATAGCTATAATCTCCTCCCTCTGGTGTGACGCCTCGCCTGATCCTCGAGTTGGTGTGGTCACAGTTACTGTTCCGAGGCCCGTTGCGTGGTTTTGTGCTTTTAGGATTGGGCCTTGTGGGCCCGCTTCTGATTACGTGTCCCTGTGAGTGGTTGGCATTGTGCATTGGGGCACTATGCTTGTGTGGGCCCTGGTGTGGGTCTTGTGGGGCCTGCGTTAGTGGGTCGGTTGGTGGTGTGAGTTGGTGTGCTCATGTGGCCTGCGGTTGTGCACGCGTTCAGCTACCACCTTGCATGGCTTTATAAGTCCATGCGCGGCGGCCACAACCAGCTCACCCTTCCTCTCCTCCTCTTTCTTCTCCACTTCCCGTCCTGAGCACGCCACTCCTTTTCCTCTCCCTCTACTCGTCCTCTCCCTCCACTCACCTCCTCCTCCTTTCCAACTCTCTCTTTCTCTCTTTCACTCTCCCTCCCCTATCCCTCCTCCCTTGCTTCCCCCCTCCTCTGTTCGGCGTGCTTAAGGGGCCAATGGTGGCGAGTGGCAGCGGGCGGTGGTGCATGGAGCTCCGAAGTTGCATCCCCGAGGTTGAGGAAGCCCCGTGGACGTCGTTATCGTCGAAGTTGGCCGGAGGATCGCTAGAACGTGCATTACAGGTACACATCTCCAACCCCTGTAATAGAGAGCATGAAATTGGTAGAAATTAATAGGATTGCATGGAATCTAGGTAAATTTACATTTCTATACGCTATTGTGAATTTATGGTGGATTTATGAGCATTTATGCTGGTGGTTGAGTTTTAGGTCGTTTTGACCCTTATGCCTTTGCGATTTTATATCTTGATACATGGTGTATGGTTTTTGGTTTTGTTTGTGTGGATTTGGAGTAAACTCAAGGGTCTACATCTTATGTTTTATGCAAGATTTTTGGTGCTGGTTTTGGGGGTCTGATCGTCGGTCCCAATTGGACAATTTTGGAACATTAAGGTTTGGGCCGATTTTTGTTTTTCGCAGAAAATTTCTCTGTCAGATTAGATCCTCTGGTCGAAATTCGGTCGTTCGATTTTAGATGGTCGACTGAATTAATAGATTTTGGTCTACCGAATCATTTATGGTATACCGATTCTGGCCTGAGTGTTGACCATTGACCTGATTCGGTCAACCGATCCAAGTCGACCTACCGAACCTAGGATTTTTGACATACCGAACCTGTTTTCGACATGCTGAATCTGGGCCTAAACGCTTTTATAAATGTAATTTCTAAGGGTTTTTTGGATTGACTTGTTTCGCCCCTTTGAGGTGAGATCGTGGGCCATCAGTGGTGGTCCCATGGGACACTTGATGTGCCGCTTTGTCAAGGTTTTGAAAGAATTTTCAAAGATATGAAAATGATTTCAAAAGAGATGTTTGGCCCATTTTGGAAAATGTTTTCCCAGTTTTCTGTATGTAGGCCGAGATAGTGTGAGACCATGTCGTCAGGACCAAGGAATGTAACGACATTCTCGGGTGGTTGGGTGAGACTCCCTGGTTGAGGTCGGGGGCCTAGACACCTAAGGTTGAGGGGCGTCGGGTTCTAGAGGTATGAGACTCCTTGACTGTCGTTTCAAGGCTAGGGTTGTGGTCCACGGGTTGAGGTGTCTTGTAGCATGACGGGGAGGTATGATACTCCTACTATCGTTGTTAGCACTGAGGCTCAAGTGTTGTTGGGTGTGGAGGTATGATACTCCCTCCTGAGCACCGTGTGTGGAGGACTCCGTGAGGAGGCCTACCCTATCGTTGCCAGTGTATGTGAGACACGTGCCTATAACTGGTAGCGTCCTGAGAGATAGGATAGCCTTCCCAAGGAGGGGTTGACTTTTTGAGGGTTCTCTAGAAAGGGAGAATCGCAGGACGGTGAACGCTTCTACACAGAGTGGTCGTCACTGTGGCAGTGCAGAACATTGTAGTCGCTCCTCGACGGACAGCGTGTGGCCAGAGTTAGGTTGCCTGGCGTCGGGTTCCCTAACTCACTATGTGTGGTTTTGACCATTGAGGGCCTTTGCTTATAATTTTGGGGTAGTAGAGCTTCAGTTGTGGTTTTAATTGGTGTAGGCCTGGTTTGAGAGGTTTTAAGAAAATGGTTTGTGTAACCATGCCGGCGAGGATCGCAAGATAATGCGGAAAGTCGGCAGAGCTATGGTAGAAAAACAAAACAAAAAATACAAAATGCAGGAGTCGCCACCTAGTCTATTATGGAAGACGAGGAAAACCAAATAATACATGAAAATTCATGCAAAACAATAAGGAAGGTCTACGAAAACCAGAAATGCGGGTAAGGATCCCTGTTACGTACGAGGAAGGTGTTAGGCACCCTCGTACGCCCGATAAAATCGGTCTTCTATAATTTCTCCAATGCTTATGA
>JAMKQA010122585.1:0-10571 GCA_024699735.1 Posidonia australis | reverse complement strand
GTTTTTGCATGACTTTTCATGTTATGGTTTTCCTTGTCTTCCATAATAGATTAGGTGGCGACTCCATTTGTTTTGTGTTTTTCGACGTGATTTTGCCGACCGATTTCGCATTCATTTGCGGAATCTCCTCGTCGGCATGGTTACATAGGCGAAAAGGTATGGATACTGGACTAGAATGGCTTCCTCGCGCTCCCACGTGGTCTCCTCGGCTCCTTGATGCTACCACCACACCAAAATCAGTGGCATCACCTTATTCCGTAGCGCCTGCTCCTTAGGGTCGACGATTTGGATGGCATCCTCCACAAAGGATAGATATTCCTAGAGCTTCTTTGGCTGAACTGGAATCACTTGAGATGCGTTAGTCAGACACTTCCTCAGCATGGAGACATGGAACACATCGTGCATAGACGACATCTTTGGTGGTTGATCTAGTCGATAAGCAAGCTCACCAATCCTCTGGGTAATCTGGTACGGGCCAAAATAGCGAGGACTTAGCTTCCCATGCTTCCCGAACCTCACGACACCCTTGGTCAGCGACATCTTTAGGAATACATAGTTTCCCACCAGAAACTCCAGCAGCCTCTACCTCTTGTCGGCATAACTCTTCTGTCGACTCTGTGCAGCTAACAGCCTGCTACGGATCAGATCAACCTTGTCCGCATGCAGCTGCACAAGCTCAAGACCAATCAACTAATGCTCCCCCACCTCGCTTCAGTAAACCGACAATCTGCATGGCCTACCATACAAAGCTTCGTACAACGCCATCTCGATGCTCAAGTGATAACTATTATTGTAGGTGAACTCAATCAGCGCCAAATGGTCCTCCCAACTCCCTTGCATGTCCAGGGCACATGCTTTGAGCATATCCTCCAACGTCTGGATAGTCCTCTTTGTCTGACCGTCTGATTGGGGATGAAATGTTGTTCTATAGTTGAGCATTATGCCAAAGACCTCCTACAAAGTCCTCCAGAACCTTGAGGTGAACCTCGTGTCTCTATCTGACAGAAGGGACACCGGGATACCATGAAGCCAAACCACCTCAGACATACACAGCTCCACCAAGCGATGCATCGGAAGCTTCACCCGGATGGCTAGGAAGTGAGTAGACTTGGTCAACCGATCCACGACTGCCCACACGGTGTCGTTCTTCCTCTGAGTTTGCAGCAAACCAGTCATGAAGTCTATGGAGAAGTGTTCCCACTTCCATACAGGAATATCCAATGGTTGCAAGGTCCCTCCAGGTCTCTAGTGCTCTGCCTTGACTAGTTAGCAGGTTGTACACCTTGCCACATGGTCAGCAACATCTCTCTTCATGCTAGGCTACTAAAAGTTCCACTTCAGGTCTCGGTACATCTTCGTACTCCCTGGGTGAATAGTGTACCTAGATCGATGTGCTTCATCGAACAGTCTCTGCCTGGCCTCCTCATGCTGGGGCACATAAAGGCGTATATCATGCTTCAACTCTCAATATGTCCTAACAAGAAATGAGGCTATCCACTAGCCTCCAGCATCCCAAACATTGCTTGGACAAATGAATCCAACTGCTGATAGGCGACAATGAGCTCCACTAGCTTGAGACGAACAGATATGTTGGCCACCTAGGTATCAACGTTCCCTAAGCTTGCCGCTTCGGTCTACAGCTCACTAGATCCTCCAGCATGGTCCACTCCTTGACCATCAAGCTCGTCAACACGTGTGTACGTTGATTCAAAACATCGATGACCACGTTGGCCTTCCCAGGGTGGTAGGTAGACTGAAATCATTCTCCACCCATCGATGCTACCTTAGGTTGAGGTCCCTTTGAGTAAAGATGTACTTCAAACTCTGATGATCAGTGAAGACCTTAAACTGCTCTCCATATAGGTAGTGCTACCAGAGCTTGAGAGCAAACACTACGGCAACCATCTCCAAAACGTGGGTTGGGTAGTTCTTCTCATGATCCTTTAGCTAGCGTGAAGCATATGCGATAACATTGCCATGCTGCATCAAAACACACCCCAACCCAACACCACTGGTGTCATAATACACAATGAAGTCACCATTTCTAGAAAGTAGAGTCAACACAAGGGTAGAAACCATATGAGACTTCAATTCTTGGAAACTCGTCTCACAATTCTAGTCCCAACAGAACAGAACTCCCTTCCTAGTCAACTCTGTCAAAGGCACGACTATGGAGGAGAAATTCCTAATAAACCTCCTATAATAGTCCACCAAACCCAAGAAACTCCTGATCTCTGTCACAGTCCTGGGTCACTCCCAACTGCTCATCACCTCGACCATGGCCGGATCCACTATGATCCCTTCTCCAAAAATCAAATGACCAAGGAACATAACTTCGCTCAGTCAGAATTCATACTTGGAGAATTTGGCATACATCTGATGACGCCTTAGAGTATTCAAAACCGTCCTCAAGTGTAAGACATGAGTCTCCACATTGAGAGAGTGGACCAGCACGTCATCAACAAAAACCACAACGAATTGGTCCAGAAAAGGGCATGACCATGAACTCGTGATGCCTGTACTACGTCTGGCAAGCAGTCTTCTGAATGTCTGAGTCTTATATCCTCAACTGGTGATACCTTGACTTCAGATTAATCTTCGAGAACACAAATGTAGATTGCAACTGGTCGACAAGTCATCAATGCGAGGTAGGAGATACTTATTCTTCACCGTGATATAGTTTAGCATCCGATAATCGATACACAGCTGGAGCAAATCATCCTTCTTACGGATGAACAAGATAAGCGCTCTCCACAGAGACACACTTGGCTTGATAAACCCCTTGTCCAGTAACTCCTGCAACTGGGTCTTGAGCTCTCACAACTGTACTAGCGCCATGTGGTAGGGAGGCTTCGACACAACACCAGAACTAGCGATTAGATCTATCGAGAACTCTATTTCCCTGAGAGGTGGCATACCAGGCAAATCGTCAAGAAAAACGTCGAGTTATTCACACACCACAGAGATGTTGTGAACACCCAACTTAGGAGAAGTAGAGGCAACTATACTAGCTAGATACCCCACGCAACTCCTGACCAAGGGCTTAAAAGCCTTTATAGCTGAAATGACAAGCTTAGGCTCACCTTGACACCCACAATGCACAAAGAAAGACTCATCCTCAGGAGACCTAAAATAAACTCTCCTTCGAGCACAGTCGATCAAAGCAGACTACTGCATCAACCAATCTATGTCAAGTATCATATCGTACTCCTGCATGTCCATCGTGATTAGGTTGGCGTTGAACTCTTTGTTATTCAGTGTCAAGTTGATAGACTGTAGATACTTCCACGTCAAATTGTGCTCCCTCAATGGCGTTATCACATTGAGATGAAAGGCCAGCTTAGCATGTCTCTCTCCCAATTTCGCCGCGAAAGCCTCAGAGACAAAGGAGAAAGAACTCCTTGAGTCAAACAATACTTTGGCCATCCGACCAATCACAATAGAAGAACTTGATGGCCAAGCAAAATAATAACACCACATCCATACATCAAGCAATTGTCCAGGTTACTAAGGATATTACAACAATTACAGAGGGTCACAAAATCAACTAATCATCCTTACCCTCAACTACATCTCCTAAAGTCCCATTGTTTGGAGCTGCAATGGTGAATACTCGTCCCCTAGTTGGCTGCTATGGCGTGCTTCCTGCCTTTTTGGGCGATTCCAAACAGAATCTCTGAACATGTCCTGCCTTTCCACAGTTGTAGCACACCACTAGGGTAGAAGTCCGCCGAGGATGGAGACAATGTGCAGCAATGTGGCCCATCTGATCACAATTGAAATAACGGTTCCCGCCAGGAGCACTGGACCTTGTCTACCTGAACTACTAACACTTGGAGGACCGGAGAAAGAGAACCAGGAAGTAAAAGAAGACTTACCCTTCCCTTTAGGACATCTCTCTAGATACTTTTGATGCTTTACCTCGAAGCGATAAGCCATCTCAACCATATCCTCCATAGTTTGACACCGACAGCCTATCACCTTGACTTGTAGTCCTGGATTCAAGTCATTTAAGAACCTCTATGCCTGCTCCTCCTCCAACTCATAGGCAGGAGTGAAATGTTCCAACTTCGTCAACTTGATCTCATACTCAAGCACCAACATCGTGCCCTGCTCCAGACTCCGAAAGTCTCAGTGAAGCTGTTCCTTCACATAAGTGGAGAAATACTTGTCATAGAAGGCTACCTTGAAATCCTTCCACTGGATACTGATAGTTACAGAGTCTCGGAACTTCAACCACCTCATAGACTTCCACCAATTATCTACCTCACTATCTAGCAAATAAGTCGCCAGCCGCACTCAATGCTCCTCTGAGCACACCATGTTTTCCAGCATCTTCACTACCTTCTCCAACCAAGCCTCACTCTCCTTAACACTGACCTTGTCCTTGAACGACAGTGGACGAAGCTTCGTGAATTGACTCAGCCACGGATCACCTGATAGCTCACTAGCACTACTTTTGCTGAAGGCATGGGAGATCCCGTGCGCCAAGCCCCATAGTTCAGCACGAACAACCTTCCATCTGCCTGATTTCTCTTGGGGCTCGAGAACCTCGATATGGACTTTGCCCTTACAATCACAAGGAGACATCTTGCAAAAGGAGTGAGGCAAAACACCTACACCACAAATAAAATAGCAAACAGAAAATCATGAAAAAAACCAGGTGCAGATACTACCATACATGCAAAACCTATAGAGTCTATAAATCGAGCACCCTAGGCTAATGCAACCTAGTGAACCTGGTGCTCTGATACCAATATGTAATGCCTTCAATTTTCACAATAATTTAAAACAAATTAAATTACAGGAAATTAAAAGCCAAACAGTAATATCAATAACCAGGAATCTGTGTGTGCAGCTACAAGACTCTAGACTACATGCACTATGCCAGACTCACCTACTCGCCTGCATCTGCAATCCAAAATCACGAAGAACAAGCATGAGTGACAAAAGTCACCCAACATGCATTCCACTAAAACGATAGAAAACAAAACTATGATTATTCTTTTCTTGAAAATCATTTCGCAAACCTTTCTCCAAAAACACCAAAACCCTCAAGGCAAAACCTCACTAGGCCTAAAACACACGGAAACGTGGCCCACACTGGCCAAATCAACAGGTAATGACTCTACCAGCCAAAAACACAAGTAAGGCCCTCAATGGCCAAAACCACACATAGTGAGTCGAGAAGCCTAGCGTTAGGCAACCAACTCTGGCCACAAGTAGCTACCAAGGTGCACTACACTGCCACGGTGAAGCTACCCTATACAAGAGTGATCACCGTCCCGTCATTCTCCCAGCTGGAGAACTCTCACAAGGCCAACCCTTCTCTGAGAAGATAGTCCTATCTCTTAGGACGCTACCAGCTACGGGGCATGTGTCTCACTTACATTGGCTACCACAGGGTACGTCTCCTCATGGCGTCCTCCATATGGTGCTCAGGATGGAGTGTCATACCTCCACACCTGACAACACCCAAGTCTCAGTGCTCACAACGACAGCAGGAGTATCATACCTCCCCATCATGTCACGAAGCACCTCCACCCACGGACCTCAACCTTAGCCCCGCGAACGATAGTCAAGGAGTATCCTACCTCCAATCGGTAGACCTTTTTTGAAAAACGGAATACTGAAATGCCCTAGTTCGGTCGACCGAAAAGATTCGATCGTCCGAACTAGGTACAACTTAATACTCGAGATATAGAACGGTATACCAAAAACCAGATCAGTCGACCGAAAATCCCTGATTTGGTAGTCTGATTTGGTTCGATCGACTGAACCTATACCAAGATGACCAAAACTAATAGAAAATGGCATACCAAAATGGTTCAGTATGCTATTTTCTGCGAAAGTAGAAAACAACCTCCAGCCATAAGCCCACGAAATCGCCCAAAATGGAACCAAAGGGTGGACTCTCAAAACAAAAACCACAAAATTCAACTAAAACATATGTTGTAGACCCTCGAGCCTACTCTAAATCTACACAAACAAAACCAAATCCATCCATGATGCAAGGAAAAATAAATTCGAGAAGCCATAGGAGTCGTAAATGACCCAAAAACACACAACGCCATTAATGGCCATAAATACCATCATAAATCAGCATATATTCACAATAAATTCTAGGAATAAAAAATTAGCTAGATTTCATGCATTCCTATCATTTTCTACCATTTCCATGCTCTTTACAACATAGGGGTGAAGTACGTACCTAAGAACGTACTCCGACGATGCAACTTCGATCTCCGACCAACTCCAATGATCCTAGGTGTCCTTGACCACTCCACGACTTCAGGGACACTGCATCGAAGCTCCACACGCCACCTCAAGCCACCACTGACCTTTGCTTCTTCACGCCACCATCGGCAAAGGTAAACAGGGGAGGGAGAGAGAGACAGCGGAGGAGGGGAGAGGTGAGGTAAGGTGGGGAAGGTGCCAACGATCATGAGGAAGAGGAGGGGAGGAGGAAACGTGAGGAGGAAGGAAGAGAAGGAGGGTGTAGTAGGTTCGTTGCATGGCTCGCGTCTTTAAATAGCCACGCCACTGGGAAGGTATGCACACAGCCAGCCAGACATCCATGCATGCCTGCAACAACCAGCAGAACCACACACCACAATCGCCCGCTCCCAGCACGAGACCAACTTGAAGCCTCACCAACCGGTCCACAAATACGAACCCCACACGGACCCACACACGGGCCAACACGCATAGTGCCAACTACGCACAATGCCAATCACGTGGGAACAAGAATAGGAACACACAAACAGAAGCTGGGTCACGATGCTCAAGCCTAAAACCACAAATCCATACAACAGGCCTCGGAAATAATAAAACCCGTCTAGAATTAAATTCATTAAAAATGTAAATAATTACAAAATGAATTTATGGATGTTACAGCAGTACCCTAAGCATGAGAAGGAGGTGGTTGGTCCATCTGAGACATGGGTTTCGTCAAGGCATGGAAGCTATTTTGAGAAAGAGCAGTTCCAAAGGTCGACGGCACATCCCTCTTAGCAAGCTTGACCTTCTAAGTAGTAGCATCCCTTCCTCGAGCACCAACATTGCTTTGGATAACCTTAAGAGCACCACCAGTAAGGGCACAAATAAAAGAGGCACTAGTATCGCCTTTCGGAGCACCCAAGGGAGGGTGCACTGACAAATCCACATGCACATTCAGGTGATTGTGAGGACATGTCGATGCAGTATCCGAGGACAGCACCTCCTTCACCTTTAGATCATCAATAGCTTCGGCAACGTAGATCCATTCCTAATGGGCGAATGTAGTGCAATGGTGGTAAGTAACTAGTCGCCATTCATAGTCCACTCGTATCTCCTCCATCTTGCCCAAGCTCCAATGGTGCATTGGGATAGAACTTGGGAAGTCAAAGTCCAGACCAACTTTCACACAAATACGGGCATATCTAGCCGAGAGGCGTCAATAGTAGGGCCATCCATCATAATTGACTGAACGAGGATGCTGCAAATCCTCCCAAGCATCAAGGTTGACCAAAATTGCAACGGAAGCATTGGGAGGTGAATCCATATTGGAACTGTCAATAGTTTCTCCACCTCAAACTTCAAATCAAGTCCCTAGAGCTTAAGGACCAGTGGTCGACCCATGATGAACCACACAACATCATCATTCATCATTGATTCATTGTGTTCATCCAAGAATAATAATAAAATAAAAACACAAAATACCTTATGGTACTTGATTTAACCATACAACATAAATATAATATCATTTAACCACACCATTTATGGTTGATCATTCAAAGGTTTAAAGTATTCTTAAGAATACAATAAAATACAAAATACATTAATCACCATCCATAATTCAAAAGTATAGAGTATTATCAAGAATATAATAAAACACAACTCCATGATTCAATAGGTTAACGGGTTAGCAAATGACCTATAACACTCGTAAAATTCATTACGTAATTATTTACATTTTATGAATTTTATTCCTAGACGGGTGTTATTGTTCCGAGGCCCGTTGTGTGGTTTTGTGCTTTTGGACTTGGGCCTCGTGGGCTGGCTTCAATTTGTGTGTTCCTGTGCGTGGTTGGCACTATGCATTGTGGCACTATGCGTGTGGGGCCCGGGTGTGGGTCCGTGTGGGGCCCACATTTGTGGGTTGTTGGTTGTGGCCGGTGGTTGGTTGCTCGTGCGGTGTGCCGGTGGCTGAGACGTGTAGGTGGGCACTTTCTCAGCTACTGCGAGCGCAGGCTTTATAAGCCGCACCGCTCTCCTTTTTCGCCATCGCCGTCTCCTCCTTCCTTCTTCCTTTCCCTTCCTCTTCGGCGGCGCGTCCCTCCTCCTCCCCCACTCTCTTTCTCTTCCTCCCCACTCTTCCTTCACCTTTTCCCTCCTCCTTTCCACTCGTCTCCCCTACCTCCTCTGTTTTCCCCCTGCATCCTGCGCCGACGGAGAGAGAGAGAGAGGTCGAGAGAGTGAAGCGGAGGGCTGTGGTTGCTCGTGGTGGTGTGTGGAGCTCGCGTGGTGTGCCCCGTGGCCGTGGTTGGGCCGGAGTTCGCCGGGGTCGGTCGAGAATTACCGGAGGCATTTTTCAGGTATGTACCTCCACTTTGAGTAATAGAGAGCATGAAATTGGTAGAAAATGCTAGGATTGCATGAAATTTAGGTAAATTTCCTTTCCTAGAATTTATTGTGATTTATTGTGTATTTATGGAGCATTTATTGGCATTTATGGCGAATGGTGTATTTTGGGTCCTCTTGACCCTTTTGTCTTCCCGATTTTATATCTTGATGCATGGTGAATGGATTTTGATTTTGTTTGTTGGGTTTTGGAGTAGACTCAAGGGTCTACATCATATGTTTCATGCAATATTTTTGGTGTTTGTTTATGGGGTCCGATCGGAGGTCCCAGTTGAGGCGATTCGGATGGTAGGATTTTGGACCGTTTTTTGGGATCGTAGAATTCGACATACCGAATTGAAAACGGCATACCGAATCAGTGTATTTCGGTATACTAATTTCGTCTGGTATACCGTTTTTCTGTCAGTTTGGTCCTCTGGTCGGAATTCGGTCATCCGTTTTTGGACGGTGTAACCATGCCGGCAACAACCTCGGGCTTTGGTGCGAAAGGTTAAATACATGATGATCGGCAAAGTCACGGCAAAAACTAAAAATAAAGTGCAGGAGTCGCCACCTAGTCTATTAAAATGGAAGACGAGAAAAACCATATAAATCATGCAAATAAGCCAATGGAAAAGCAGGTCATAAACCAGAAATAGGCAAGGATCCCTCGTGTGCCCGATAAATCGGTCTTTCTATAGGTTTCTCGTTTGCTTATGAAATGTCAACTTTCCAACCTTTTCTGTATGCCCGAGGGCGATATGCCATACCATGCTAAGTGAGTGGTGTCTTATGTTAAAATAAGGGTGCATGGAGTGTAGGGTGTGTCCTAATGCTCAGAAGTATCGCTCATATATCAGATCAAGTAGCGATGCAAAGATATTGCATAAATAAGATCAAGGATCTAAGTATTTTGAGCAACTTTTCATCTTTGCTTTACTACATGCAATGTATGATCTAACATGCATAGAAGGTTTGAAAACTGAGTTGGGTCTTCCTGGTATACCAAGGAAGAAAGCTAGAGAAAACTGAAAGCAAATCGAAGCAAGAAATCATGCTAAAAACCATGTGAAAATCTACTGTGTGCTATTGAAAATAGGCTGATGCGCCAGACTGGTGCTCCAGTCTGGTGCGCCACATATGTGCTCCTATGTGGGCCAGATAGATGTGCCAAGGAAAATACCAGAAAGCCATGCAGTGCAATGTCATACAAATGCGTTTCAGAAAGGTATACAATGTAATGTCCTTGTAAAAATGGAAAATATCCTTTAAAAATGAAAGACATGCAAGTATGAGAAGCTCATGGATCTTGTGTTCAAGGGCTAGTAGTCTCACACAAGGCCACCTCTTACTCATGCTGAATGAAAACAACAAGGTTCAGCCATGTTACTGGATCATGGGATGATGCATAGATTCTCCACAAAGGAGTAAATGGCAATCAGCCTACCAGATTTTAAACCGTGGACTGAATATCCAAAGGTGAAAATGACTTAGAAAACAACATTATTTGCGGCTGAAATCATGTGTGCACAATCATGAAATACCAAGGAATCGCCACTGAAAGAATCAGACTCAAAACTATTCGGGAAAACATGCATATGGGGATGCAAAATAGGGTGATCTATTCTCTGACCAGTCTAGTGCACCAGAATGGTGCGCCAAAGTGGTGCTCTGATTTGATGCGCCACTCTGGTGAGCCATATAGGTGCTCTAGAATGGTGCTCCTCAGAAAATCTGAATCACACTGCAGTCTGATTCAGAATTCTGGTTCAGATCCAGAGACAGGTGATTTCTTTTTTATTAAGCCAGTTATGCAAATGATGGAAACAGAAATATGATGAGATGAAAATGAAAAGAAAACCTTTATTATTTGATTCAAAAAAACAAGATGATTCATGGGTTCATGGCAGAAAAATGCTTATACAAGATTCTAAAGAACATGCATGAGAAAATAAGCTCGACAAGACATA
>JAMKQA010122584.1:0-10243 GCA_024699735.1 Posidonia australis | reverse complement strand
GACTGTTCCCTACTGATGTAATTTTTGGAACTTATATTTTATCTGGGCTAATGCCTTCAATTTTGTAATATTGCATACATTGCTATGTTCTTCTTACCAGGCTTTAAGCCGATGAAATACATATTAAACTTTTAACAAAAAAAAACTTGTTGGGCCGATATTTTTCTTACAAGTTAAGGATCAGAGGCCACGTCTATTTCTCAAGCCACCTAGCACATGCAAATGGATTGGGACCAAGCTCAGGCAATTCAGGTCATTGCTACTTCTTTTGGTCTTTCCATGGATCCTACTATTTCTTTCGAAGATCTCAATACTTCTTCTAAGTCTGCCTTCGATCCAACTACGCTTCCAACAAATGGTTCCAGTGACTAATGGGAAATTCTTATGATTGACACTTCAATATGTTTTGGTCATTTTCTTTTTAACTTGGTTTTGTTATTTGGGTTCTGTTACTTTGAGTATAAACTTACAATACTCATTTTTGACATACTATTATATAATTTCCTATCTCTCCTCCCTTTATTTATTTGAGATAGACATTTTGAGTATCTGTAACTTAAACACTATCATTTTGTTTGCTTGGTGATGGTACTTATAGTTAAGTAATATCTTATACATATTTATCATTAAAAAAAAAGGACATGCCATGAAGAAATGTTGTTGTCGATAATAAAATCGAATAAAACAACATTGTAAACCTAGATTACAATGCATCCTTTATTATAGTGTAGCACCTCAAGTAACTAAGCACACCTCTAAAGCGGTGAATCACTAATATCCAGTGGTATTACAAAAAGAAAAATCCAGATATCTATATAGACAATTATACAAAATTTTAAGAAGAATAGGGATTGAGGCACGGGCCACTAAATGCATCCAACATCCATCCTTGATGTAAAGCCCATCATTGTTGTAGCAATAGAATCAGCTTAACTGTAGAAGCTGACATAGATTCCGTTATACAAATTAAAGTTGCAGTAAATGAACTTCTGACTATAAACATATCTTTTGAACAAGGTATATGTTAAAATTTGAACCAAACACAATCTAAGTAAGACAATGTCGCATTGTCACAGTGGTTGGGAGAACTTTAAACTCGTTACAGGTCTTGAATTCGAATCCTGAGACATGCATAAAAATTCACTTAAACCGTTAACAAAAAAAAAAAAACAATCTAAGTATATACAATGACGATGAGAATAAGAGAGAATCAAATTAGAAGTTCGATCTCCTGGAATTTGGACGTCAATTTCGTGGACATGAAACTTTTACAATGGCTGTGGAGATTTTGAAGAATGCAGTAACTCCACTAACAATTTAGAAGCATTGCTATGGTTTGTGAAAATACGAAAAATTGTAGTGAATTTTTGAGAATAAATGAGTCTATCACTTTTTGATATGGTTACGTGGATATATATTTTACGATATTTATCACTTCAAAATGTATTATTTTGATATAAATGTATGCTTTTGTAGTTGTTATTGGAACTTTAATGCTTCTAGTATTTGAAAGTCAATAACATAAACATTATCCACCTAATATTTGCATTTTACAAGTCTGATTATAATTTATCACTTATTTTATGTAATTTATCAAGCATTGCTAAGTTATTATTTGAGGTTATCTCATATTTGCAGG
This sequence comes from Posidonia australis, assembly GCA_024699735.1. NCBI lineage: Eukaryota > Viridiplantae > Streptophyta > Magnoliopsida > Alismatales > Posidoniaceae > Posidonia > Posidonia australis. Next base: position 8,604 of record JAMKQA010122584.1, on the reverse strand, counting down.
TTGTTACTAGATTTAAAAAGTCAAGAACATAATATTTGCACTTTACCAAGTCTAAAACCGACTTTATCACTTTTTCTATGTAATTTATCAAGCATTACTAAGTTATTATTTAAGTTTATCACATTTTTGCATGTAATTTACCCAGAATTGATAAATCGTTATTTGAGTTATCTCAAATTTGGAGGTTGTCACTGATTTAAACACATACACCATGTCATCTTGATATTTGTACTTACCAAGTCAATGATTTACTTTATCAATTATTTTAGTAGTTATCAAGAATTACTGAACTGTTATTTGAGTTTATCACGCGTTTGGACGTTGTCATTGGAAATTAAAAGTAAAAAAACTTCCACCTTATCAAATTGTTTGTACCATTTTACCAACTCCGTGGCTTACTTTATCAATTTTTTAAAGTACCTTACGAAGAATGCTTAAGTTGTTATTATAGTTTATCTGGCATTTTTAAGGCTGTTACTTGGAATTAAAAATGGAGAAAGTACACAACAATATTTGCACTTTACCAACTCTGAGATTTACTTTATTATTTTTCTCAGTAATTTTGTAAGAATTGGTAATGGAATTGTTTTTCCGAGGCAACTCACGAGGACAAATTTTTTCTGCCAGTAATGGAATTATTTCCCGTTCCATTTCCTCCAAATCTTCTTCTTCTACTCCTCCCACCTACTCCCATGGCAACTCCATATTTCTTTTCTTCTTCTTCCACCACTCCCTACCCACTCCCACTCCATATTTCTTCTTCCCCGTACGCATACCACTTCCACCTACTTCCTCTCTTCCTGCGACGGCGAGGAGGAGAGGCAATGAGCGGCGGTCTCCATCTCCCACTTCCTCTTCTGTGTGATGGCAACCGGTGGCGATGCGGTGAGAGATGGTGACGCCCCTATGCCATTCTTCCACTCTCCCTCACTTCCTGCGACGAGGAGGAGGAGCGACAGTGAGCAGCAGTCTCCTTCTCCCCCTTCCTTTTCTGTGTGATGGCAGGCTGTGGCGATGCGGCGAGAGATGGCGACGATGGGGTGAGCAGCGGTGGTGAGGATCGGTGACGGAGCAGGTAAATTTTTCTTCCCTTCTCCTTTGTTCTTGTTCTCTTTCTTCTCCCTTCCTCCCACTCCTCCTCTTGCTATGGGCTATGGCTTTGTGTTGGCAGCGGTGATGGGTTGATGCCCAGTTTGAGTCAAGTGTTTGCTCAACTGTTTAGTAACTCTTTGAACTTCTTTTGCTCTGAGAGCATCATAGCGCTTAATTACATGATCCACCAACACAATTCATAGTAGTGGAAACTGTATTAAAGAGTGAAGTAACATCTAAGCCGTTAAACTCTTCTTGCATATTGCGGGCACCATTGTATCCCTATCCTCGTAGCTTCTTGATGTTCGACCCAAATCTACAAAATAAATTATTTGTTAGTAGCTACTTTTAGTGATAAGGCAGATGTATTATTGACAAGTTCTTTTATATTTATTAGTAGCTACTTTTAGGTCAAGAAATTACTCAATGATTTTTCCTTTTATATTTATATATCTTAAGACGACAACCATATGTTCTTTAGTTGATATATCACGTGACTCATCAACTGAAACAGCAAAAAAATCATCCCTTATATCTTTGATAATCTCATTGGATGTTTTATTTGCAATTACACTTATGATGTCTTTCAAAATTGTAGGTGATGTGAGCTTCAATTTTTCATGTGCATTATTCAACACAACATTTTCAATCTTTTTGTTGTGTTCAGTAAGAAACTTTAGAAGTTCAAGAAAGTTCATTGGATTCATTATGGCTACTACAGGAAAGACCTTATTTTAAAATAAATCGTATACAATTAATTGATGAACCTAAGCTTATATAGTATTCCTTTTTGACTTCCTCTAATTGCTTAGTGAAATAAACATGAATTTATTGCTTCTCATTCATTAAGACTTTACATTTTTTTCTAGCCACGTTATGAGCACTACTATGTTCACCAAGATCAATATCTAGCTTGTTCTTGTCTTTCCAACAAGAAAATCCTCGTGATACAAAGGTTGGATCGACACCTATATCATGAAAGTATGTTCATGAGGTCGACAACCACTCTTGCAAATAAGCACATTTAACCTCATCAAAGTCATTAACATTATAACTAGCTATTGGTGGTCACAATCTAGATCCGAAATTAATTTTTTTATCTTGAATTTCAAAGATCCAGAAATTTTCTTTGAAACAATAGAATATACTGCTTGAACATCTTGTTGAGTATTTAAACCACTGTCACTACTAGGTAGTTTATCATTTGAAATTTATGGTAAATGTCTTTTTGTTATAAAAAAATTCTTCGTAACTGTTTGTCTATTTCTTTAAAAAATTGAAATGATAATTAAAAGGAAGAATTAAATCATGAAATTCATAGACATAAAAAATTGGCTGGAATAGGCAAACAAAGTTCAATTAGTTACTTGAATTCTAAATTAGCATAAACATAGTCATTGTTAATTGCTAAACATAAAAAATGAAATTCATAAACATTAAACATAAACAAGAATTCAAGATCAACCTTACTTACAAGTGACACATAGCCATGAGAATGATGGATGTGTATTGGATCATTGGTATTGCTGATTGCATATAGACCGAGATCGGCAATGGGCCGTTGGGGGATTGAGGAAGGCAGCGGGAGCATCAGAGCAGACAGTGGGGTTGACGAAGCTAGCAAGGTAGTGTGAGTGCATGACTTTGGCAGAGGAGGCTGGAGGCAAGACGCCAAGACCATGGCTGCGGAGTGTCGGAGTCATTGGGGCTGGGAATGGGCAGACCGACGAATGGCTTGGTTGCGTCGTTGCAGAGGCAGTTGGTGGAGTGTGCACGAATCAGGGATGGATGTCGGATGCATGCAGTGTATCGTGCCTTAATCCCTATTCTTCTTAAAATTCCTTATAAATGTCTACGAACGTATTAGGATTTTTTTTGTAAAATTCCACTTAGGGCACGTGCCCCTGAGTGGCCCTAATGTGGTTCTACCACTGGATGAAGGCTGAAGACTAATGGTCCAAGTTGTATTGTGAAATGAGGCAAGATTAAGGATTGCTGTCTTGTGTGAAGCATCACTTAGCTTGGGGCTTGGGAATGATCTGAAAGGTGGATTTCATGGGTATGTGATTCTACGATTTTGTCTTGATCACTACACACATGTTGGCTTCCACCATTCTCTTCGGGTATAGGCAATATTTCCACATTCAAGTTCAAGAAAAGATCCAAATTACTATATGTGCATGCAATGATTTTAATAATGTATGTATTTGGTCTATGGCTTTGAGTAAGGAGTTATGGAAGGGGAAATTTTGGTGTAGGAATAAAGTAAGAATTGAATGAGAACTGTGTTAATGGGAAAACAACCATCTAAACTATTATTAGGGCTCAAAACTCAAAAGAGTACATATATAGGGTAGTACATTAAATAGATCCTTAAATGGATATCCAAATACCCTATAAGGTTTAACATAAGATTTAACACTCTCCCTCAAGCTGGAGCATATATATCGATCATGTTTAGTTTGTTACAAAGATAACTATAAGTCCCAATACTAAGCCCTTTAGTGAAAACATCAGTACATTGATAAGACGACTTAATATAGGGAATAGACATGATTCCTTGCATCACTTTCTCACAAACGAAGTGACAGTTCATCTTAATATGTTTAGTGCGTTCATGAAAAGTGAGATTATTAGCAATGTATATAACCGCCTGATTGTCACAATACATGGACATAGGTGAAGGAGTAGAAAAACCCAAATCAGTTAGAAGCGAGCGAAGCCATATTATCTCGCAAGTAGTGTGGGCCATGGACCTATACTCTGCTTCTGCGCTAGAGCGAGAGACCACATTCTGTTTTTTGTTGTGCTATGTAACAAGATTGCCTCCAACATTTGTGTAATATCCAGAAGTGGACTTTCTATCTCCTTTATCTCCAGTATAACTAGAGTCCGAATAGGCTTCTATTTGCAGGTGATCATTTTTTTTATAGATCAAATCTTTGTCTGGAGTCTTCTTGATGTAGGCCAGCACCCTTAAGACTCCTAGTCAGTGTACCATTCGTGGTTCCTGTATGAACTGACTAAGAACCTCCACAATGTAGGCAATATAAGGCCAAGTAACAGTAAGATAAATCAATTTTCCTATTAGTCTCCCGTATCTGCCAACATTCTCTACTGGAGGTGAGGAGCTATCCCAAAAATTTAGACTTTGATTCATCATGGTAGTCTTAGGCTTGCACCTTAAAAGTCCAGTCTCCTGTAAAAGATCCATAGCATACTTTTTCTGTGATAGAATCATCCTGTTTCTAGCAAATGTAAATTCAATACCTAGGAAATACTTAGGTCTGCCCATGCCTTTGGTAACAAAGTGCTTTTGTAAATAATCCTTTGTTCCTGAATACCAGTGGTATCACTCTCTGTAACCAAGATATCATCCACATAGACAGTCAACAGGACACAATGATCCTTTGTTCGCCTATATAATACAGAGGAATCCACCACACAGCGGTGGAAGCCACAAGTAGATACAATACTACTAAACTTTTCAAATCAGGCTCGTGGACTCTGTTGTAGCCCATACATTGCTTTCTTAAGCAGACATACCTGATTCTCCTCCTGAGTAACATAACCTGGAGATTGTTCCATATACACTAGCTCAGACAGATCACTATATAGAAATGCATTTTTTACATCTAGTTGGCACAGATTCCAGGAGTTATTTATAGTCACTGACAGAATGACCTTGATAGAATTTAATTTGGCAATAGGAGAGAAGGTCTCAGTGTAATCAATGCTATATTCCTGTGTGAACCCCCTAGCAACCAATCGGGCTTTGTATCGATCCATCATACCATCTGCTTTGTAATTTATAGCAAACACCCATCTGTAAGTAACAACATTAATTTGCTTTGGTCTAGATATTAGTGTCCACGTCCCACGGGATCTCAGTGCCTCCATTTCATCATTCATAGCTGTTTTTCATTGAGGTACTAGGCTTGCCTTCTGGTAGTTCCTGGGAATGGACTCAGAAGAGATAGACAAGGCAAATGCACGGATGGAAGGATGGAGTCGCTTATAACTCATAAAATGGGATATAGGATGTGCAGTAGATGAAGTACGTGTATTTTTCCCGATGGCAATTGGCAAATCAAAATCAACGGGTGGCAGATCTGCAGAAGATGAAAAGGGATTGGTACTGAAAGGATGTGGTCGTCGTCGATATACCTGTAAGGTGCCAGATACCTCGGTTTCTGCTACAGGAGCATCAGTTATATCCATCTCTTCAGTCTCAACCACTGAAGACAATGGAACACTATCAGAAACAAGAAGATCGTTATCAAAGAAGCTTTGACCTTCAAAGAAGGTGACATCAGTAGAAATAATGTATTTCCTGTTGATAGGAAGATAACAACGATAGTCACGCTGAGTACGAGAATAATCAACAAATACACACCGAATAGAGTTTGGAGCAAGTTTGTCTAGGTTGGGTGTCAAGTCCTGAATAAAAGCCACACAGTCAAATATCTGAGGAGTGAGAGGAAAGAGATCAACCTTCGGATAAAGCCTATGCAATGGTATGTCCCTACCAAGTGGTGTGGACGGTATGTGATTGATGAGGTACATCGTAGTGAGAACAGCATCAGACCATAGATACTTGGGGACATGCATCTCAAGCATGAGAGACCGAGCAATATCAAGAATATGCCGATGCTTACGCTTTGTCACTCTATTTTGTTGGGATATATGAGGACAAAAAGTTTGCTGCAACATACCGAAGGATTCACAGTATTGTCGAAGACTTGTTTGAGTGAACTCTAAAACATTGTCAGTGCGAAAGACTTTGGGATAAATAGAAAATTGATTCTTTATTTCCATAAAAAATTTCTTAACTATTTCAAATACACCGACTTTGTCATTCAACAAATACACCTAAGACACACGAGAAAAGTCATCAACAAAGATAATATAATATCTGTAGCCAGACACTAAAGAAGTTCTGACTGGATTCCAAACGTCATAGTGGACTAAATCAAAATGACGCTTACTCCTAACTAGACGTAGACCTCTAAAGGTAGCACAATGATACTTACTTAACTCACAAGACTTACACTGAAAAGGTGATACAGACAACCAAGATAGAGCTTGTTGAAGTTTCTGATGAACAGGATGGTCCAGTCGACAATGCCATGTGAACGATGAATCAGCTGTGGAAGCAAGAGTTGCAATGTCTCGAGGTATCTCATCTACAGGTAAACACCCTAGCCTTTGTCACGCCCTAAACCAATCCTCTTCCCCGTTTGTAAATCCTGAAAGGTACAGTGAGAAGGGAAAAAGGTCACACAGCAGTTTAATTGTTTGGTAATAGAGCTAATGGATAAAAGGACTTTATCTAGGGTTAATTGGGACGTAGCACGAATAGTACCTTATCCAATTACCTTACAGGTCTGACCATCAGCTATAGAAACAGATCTAATGTTAGGTAATTTAAAAAGGCTAGAATAAAGATCATGGCTAAATGTCATTTGAAAGGATACTCTTGGATCAATGATTCAGGAACTGTCCCTAGAGGCAACTAAACCAGATGTACCTGAGGTGAAAGCAGTGACATGGGATGCAACGACAGGTGTAGACTGAGTCTTTCTGTACTGAAGGAACTGTACATACTCTTCTTGGGATAGAGTCACTGATTGAGCACTGGTGGAAGGAGCATCTATAGACGTCTGAGTCACCTTTGTGGAAGCTTATGCCCACTCTGGTTTACCAAACTTTTCCCAACATCTGTCTGACCTGTGGTTGGTGCGACCACAATGCTCACAGGGGATTTGACCTTTAGTATCACCTCGTCCTTGGCCTCCTCTACCAGAATTGCGATCGCGACCGCGACCACGACCACGACCACCAGCAGCCATAACAGAATGATTAGCAGTGGGGATAGTAGTAGCAGGTCCACCTATAGAGACACGTAAGACTCTAGCAAATGTGCTTTTTAGACTTGGAGTAGAATTAGCCCTCAAAATCTGGCCTCGTATTTGAGAAGAGATATCCCGATTCAGTCCAGAAAGATAAGTAGCTACAGTAAGTTCCTCTCTGTATCTACGTATGGTAGTAATATTTAAGGTTAGTGGTTGATACAATTCAAGTTCGTCCGGAAGTGCACGAAGCGCTCCAAAGTGATCTTGGACTGAACTATCGCCTATCTTTAAGGTAAAGATTCGCTCATATACTTCATAAATCCGAGCAATATTCTTCTCATAACCATACATCTGTGTGAAGGTGTTCTAGATTTTCTTGGCTGGACGAAGTGCCATAACACTACGAGCAACAGTGGGTTCCATACTATTCACCATCCAAGAGACAATGGTTGAGTCATCAGCAAACCAATCTTCATACGTGCTATCCTTTGCATCCGGAGGAGACTGGTTCAGATGCTTGAGTTTGCAGTGTGCAGTTAAAAAGGTTTCAAAATTCTTTGATCATAGTAGATAATTCTTTTCATTCAATTTTTCTGAAGTACTGCTCAAATTCTTTACGAGAGATTTGCAAGAAGCCATGGCAAATGAAGAAATCAGATCTTAAATAAGGCTGAAAATCAATAACTGGTGTCTCAAATACTCAAGATGCAGACGGAGAATACAAAGCACAAGCAGTAGTAGCAAAAAATAAGGAATACGCTAGAGATACGTAGAGTACAGTAGTAGTAGAGTCATCGAATCCTTATCGGTGGTAGTAGAGATGATCTTCTATACTCTGTTTACATACGGATATACATAGGGGACAACGGCAAGAGCCGTCACGGGGAGGAGAGGGACTGACACCCCTTTAGACCTACCGGACAGGCCTTAGAAGGGCCTGTCGGCTGTGAACATGGCGTACCAGGGCTGGCAGGGCCGTCGGAGGCTGGTCGGAGGAGTCGATGGCTAGGAGGGAGGCTGTCATAGGTGAGCCGATCTCCGACAGGGAGAGGAGGAGGCGTCGGAGGCTGAAGTCATCAAAACCAGCGGCTGCAGTGGCGTCATGCAGGTTGTCGACGAGTTTCCGGCAACGAGACGGTCGGCGGCGGAGGTGACTGGTGACAGTTGCTGGGTGGTGGAGAGGCTAAGGTTTCTCCCTGGCCTCTGGTACCATGTGCTAATGGGAAAACAACCATCTAAACTATTATTAGGGTTCAAAAGAGTACATATATAGGGTAGTACATTAAATGGATCCTTAGATGGATATCCAAATACTTTGTTAGAAGTTAGGTTAATGGATCCTGTTGTATAGGTTAATGGATCCTGCTGTATATGGATCCTGTCAAGATCCATTTACTTACTATGCATTGTATTTAAACCTCTCTACTCTAATGCAAAACCTAATTAGCTTCTCTAATTCAACTTGGTACCAGAGCAAGGTCCCTGCACGTCCCGCGCCGTCCCGCGTCCCTGCACGTCCCGCAGGTTTCGCTGGCTTCCGCGTCCGTGGCTTCCGCACGTCTGCGAGCCCCCGTCCCGCGCCGTCCCGCGTCCCTGCACGTCCCGCAGGTTTCGCTGGCTTCCGCGTCCGTGGCTTCCGCACGTCTGCGAGCCCCCG
>JAMKQA010122583.1:0-10612 GCA_024699735.1 Posidonia australis | reverse complement strand
CATGAATAGTGGGAGTGGAAAATTAAAATTTAAAATATACACTTCACGGATAGTAGAAGTGGAAATAAAACATCTCTGTGCATGGAACTTGTGCATGGAACTTGTGCATGGTCTTCATGACCAAGTGGGAGATGTGAGTAATGGTCATTGAAGACCATTTCAAATGAAGGGTGAAACGGACGACCGTTTCACCCATTCATGGCCGGATTAACTTCGGCGGTTACCAGCGTTCAAGGGTTCCCCTATAAATAGAGGAGAAGACCGTAAGGTAGAGAGAGAGTGAAGACTTACAGTGAATCCTTCTCCTGCTTGCCCATCGTCGTAGCCCCAAAGTTCGATCCCTTTTTTCCTTCAAAGTGAGAGATGAGAGAAGATCAAGTGATGAACTCACTACCGTCGCTGAGTGAGAGATGAGAGAAGATTGAGCGACGAGGATAATGTTTGGTTCTTTGATTTTTGGTTTTCTTTCAATAGCATGATTTGTAATTTACATGTGGCCTTTTTGTGATGTCTTTGATGTTATTAGTACACTATGGTCCAAAAAAACTTCATAACTTCAGCTTTTCACCAAACAATCACCTAAGTAAGTTTCTCAACTTCTAACTTTTGAAGACTTTTAATACACAAAGTTAGGGGAGGATTTACGTTAGAAGTTCTAGGAAATTTCGTATTTGTTTTGACTTTTTGGGAAAAAAAACAATTCCCACCAAAAGCTAGGGATAGGAATCCCTACTAAATGCTACCTTAGACTAATTATTTAATCAATGTTGACAAATTTGGTGTTTTTGGATTTCTCAAGTGAGTGGTAAGCAATGTCAAAATCTAGCTTTTTTGTAGTTTTCACAAGCACTCTTTGAGACTAATCGTTTAATCGGTGTTGACACTTCCCAACTGATTGATATGTGGTTTTTTATTGATTTTGACATGGCATCTTCAAAAAAAGAAAAAGAAAAAAACCATGGCTTCTTGCCAAGATACATATGTGAAAGATATTGACTTATTTTTTTGAGACAAAAGGATATTGACTTTTATGAGAGGATATCTTGTGTTCCAACTCTTTTCTCTATGTTAAGGTATTTAGATCTTGTGATCATTATTAAGACACGTTATTAATTATTTTCCTAAAATAGTATCAATACCATTCAGTAAAGAAGATCATAGGAGGATTCTTGCGAGGCTGTAGTTGGTACCCCACAGAAGGGATAAAAAGCACAAGCTATATTTTGTAACAATTTTGACTTATGATTTTGCCACACGATTGCTTCTAATCAAATCTTATCTATCTTAACTTTTGACTTTTGGCAAATTTATATAGTTTGATTTATGAAAGCTTGTATAGAAGTTGACTTTATTTCTAGTTTGGTAACTATAAAACAATTTCTATTAGAATATAGGTATTAGAATCATTACCAAACATTTAGTGTTAAGTTACATCTGACTACAAATCATATGACATTCCCCCTCAAGCAAGATTCTGTTTGCTTTGGAATAGGAATTCACGTTAATTGGCAATTACTTGTTTATGCATATCTGATAATGTAATCAGTAGTGTTATTGCCTTGAGATTAATCAGTGTTATGATGATTGACGAATGCCAGTTAAGTTGGTCTTTGCAACGTGGAGGTAATGAAACAAGTTGGGATAATCATAACATAATACTTGATCCTCCAACAATTATTCTTCCCATTTCCTTACTACAAGTCAAGGTGTCTTTGTTTTGCTTCTCTCTCATGAATCATGATTGGAGCAGCTTCTCAGCTGTGGCCGGTTCTGGCCTTAAACTCATTCAGGTAATCTGTCTCTCATTGTAGGTACATGCTTGTGGTTTGCCTAGACCTGCTTCTTCAAAATGTAAAGCGACACATACATGGGTTCTTGCAGTCAAATATTTCACAAGCTCTATCAGGTGACACTGCAGCTCAAATTTGCCCCAAGCTCACGGTTTTGAACCTAACTATTTGTCATTGTCTGGTGTGTAATATTGTAATTTCACTCTTAATTATTGTTTTAGAAATTCTACAATCATCAACTTATCTCAGAAATTAAGCTTAGAATTGGAAACATGTATTGATTATTGATATGTATATTCTTTCTCTTGTCACTTTTAATCATATTTATCATACATTGTCAATACAATACACATAATAACATATCAAATAAAATCAAACATTAATTACATAAAAAAATTATCCAAACAATACATATAATAATATGAATTCAAATAATAAGTGCAAAAAATTATTTGTTCAAATAGACAATACTCATAAAAATTATCTATTTAAGTGGATAATAACTATAAGAGCGATGAGATAAACACACACACTCACTCACTCTCTCTCTCTAGTTCTTGTTTCTGATCTCCTTCAATTCTCTCAAGGGTAGATCTGCACCTCCCATCATTCCTACATTCTGGGTCTCCAGCCGAATGAGTTGTTGACGTTGGTCCGGTGACTTATTAGGATTATCGTGGGATTTTGTGTTGGTGGTGTGTATTCGTCAGGCAATTGAAGGTTAGACCTCTAGGGTTGAGTTTTTTATAGGAAAGATTTGATCTTTTTTTGTTGGTGGTGGTGAGTTTTAAACAATGGGGGTTTTGGGATGGAGCACTGATCTCTGGATGTAATGTGAGATCTATTGCTAGTGGTTTGTTCATCAAGAATAGGAAGTTCAAGGCCCTGTTGTAGTTGAGATTGGTCATGCAAAAAGTATGATCCCTCTTTTGTTTTGTTTTTGGGTCTTCTTTCTGCCCTTTGTTAAATCTATGTTAATCATGGAGCATTTTATTGGGGGAAGTTCAAGCATGGGAGGAAGATTGGGAGTAAAACAAGCAAGAAGCAAGTGTCGAACAAGAAATAGTGAAAAAAAAACAAGAACCCATAAATCAAAGAAGAAATCATGAAAAAAAAAACAATCCTTTCCTCTTCTGTTGGCGAAGATCCCAATATTGAAGGTAGAGAGGACAAAGAGGAGAAACTTGCCAGAGCTTGTCGTTGCCACCGACAATCTCTTTTATGAGGTGGAGGGAGGGATAGGGTGAGGGAAGTACATGAAGAGGAGCTCGGGCTAAGTTATGGAGGCATGAGTAGTGAGAGGATTTTTCGTTGGAATTCTAATCTTAGACTATGGGAATAAAGATCCATTGTAACACTTGCAAATTTGGTTACCTTCGTAATTGTCCAATTTATTGGATTTTCAACTAGAGGCAGGTGTTTCTGGCATGGAGTGGTAATGCATGTTTTTGGACATAATCTTGGAGCATATTTGGGGCGCGAATACCCTGTTCCAGTAATTCGACGGGTTGCTTTTGGATTTGGTGTAGTAGCTTGGCTTTCGATGATGTGTTTTGATGTTTTGAAGTCGAGATGATGTGTTGTAATATCTACTACCACTAAGGGTCAACTACGGGTGGGGCTCACATATTGGGCGTGCATGGTGGGACAGCAGATTGCCAGTCTAGAAATCCTAAAATGATGTAATCTTGCATCGGGGATTGATATTCGTTTGTGAGTAATCTAGATAAGCTAAAACTTGATTACCTATGATTATTTGTGTTTATTAGATACATATTTATATGTAATCATGGTAGATTTGTATTTATTTTTCCAATTGTGTTTGTGGTTCTCTTTAGCTCTTTGTACCATGTGTATTTTGACGTTTTGTGACCTGTGAATGTGTGGGACCCTAGGAAGGGAAGAAACGTCAAAAATGCACAGTAGAATTAGTGTCAAACACATCGCCGCCTTTGCAAGCATGCCATACCCTGCAACGCCACCCCAAGCCATGCCCTACTGGTGTTAGCCTGGGTTTCTAGGTGGCTATCGACGACGATAATTGTTAAAAACAGATGGGGAAGGCAGGCACTGGGGTAGGAAAGCCAGTGAGATAGAGAGAGTCGGAGTGCGAGAGAAAGAAAGAGGGAAGGAGGAGCTTATAACAGGAGAAGAAGAGGAGGAGCTTGCCGACGATTGAATGTGTGTGTCCTACCTCATTTTCTTCTCTTAATTATGCATGAATTAATGATAAATATGTAGTTTAGCTTGTTCACAATGAATGGTAAAGATTTTCGAATTTTTGGAGAACTTTTCACAGATTTTCATGCATTATGTTACAGTGAGTTCCTTTGACTCTTCTTGCTTTAGATTTTCATAACTTGAGCTACGATTAACGAATTTTTGTGATTTTTATCCCAAATGGTAGATGACTTCAAGCTCTTTGATTTGGTGTATTTTACGAGATTTTTGGTGGCTCGTGGAGAGATAGTTGTGAGCTCCCACTTCAAGCGATTTTTGGGTTCATCTGTAACTAAATTGGTCTGTTTGTAAAAGGTCAATTCATGGGTCCTTACCGCAGGCCAGCCTCATGGGCTAGTACTGTGGGTTGGTCCTATAGCCCGCCACCATAGATTAGGGTTATTTTAGACCCTACAGTGGTAGTTTTGGTCGGTGTTTTGGTATTTTCCTTTGTATTAATTCGTAGTTTTGATTTCGTAGATTATTTCTGATATAAAAATGTTTTGAAAATGATTTTGGAAAAAGAATGCATATGATGTTAAAAAAGTTTTCCGTGGTTTTGGACAATGCCACGAAATTGTAGGATTGTACTGGTAGACCAAGGGTGTTTTATACCTCTAAGAGGTTAAATGTGCATCTAAGGTTGTGGTTGCCAAACTTTTCCAGTGGGGTCGGGGTTCGAGTCCCCTAGACGTGCTACTAGAAGAGTTCGGAGTTAGAGTCCCTGCAACTATAGTAGTTGCACTGTAGGATCCAGGGTTCAAGATCCAAGGTACTTAGGAGTGGTGTTGGTCGGGTCTAGGGTTTGTAATATCTATGCCCAATTATCCAGAGTAAATGTAAATTGTGTTTTTGTAATCTGAATAATTTGTTATGTAATGTGGAATTGTGTGGTACTCCCTCTGTTATATTGGTATCTATCTCTGGTTTCCTTTCTATGTGACATTTTGTAAACTATATATATGTGTGTGTGAAGACAAAATAAAAGAAATGCCAAAAGAGTGCGCAATAAAAGCTTAAACTTTTTCTGACACTGCTGTCTCTCCATAGTAGGAATCATGCCCCCTACGCTCGTCACCATTTCCCTATGCTCTGCCATGCTCTGCCAGTGCCAAAGAATTCAGGCGACGGAGGACGATGGGTGGTTGGTGGAAGACAACGAGGAAGGGAGGTGTATAAGAGGTGCATGGGGCAATCAACCGAGAGGGGAAAGGCAGAAGAGAGTGAGAGCAGAGGAAAAACCAGAGGGAAAGAAAGGAAGAGAGAAAGAGAGAGAGAGAGAGAATGGGATTTAGAGAGGAGAGTGGTCGTCGAAGGAGAAGAAGCTCGTTGGAGAGAGGGGAGACCATCGGAGGATTGAGGGATCATAGGAAAATCACTTTGGGTACGCATCCCACCTTCAATCTCTTTTCTCTGTTTCATGCCCTAATTCTTGATCAATGATGTGATTTTGGTTTAACTTCATGAAAATAAATAGTATAGCATAGATTCAAGGATTTATGATGATTCCATGATTTTTCCATGAATTATTTGTAGATTTTACAGGATTTTCGTAGTTTAAGCAGTAATGGTTTCGAATGAGTCATCTGGCTTTCAATTTTCATTTCTCATGCCATACTCCATGGTTTTTAATGAAATTCATCCCAAATGAAAGTAGACTTGGCATGCTAGGAATGTGAATATTTGCAGGATTATTGGTTTATTGGAGATGGGTTTGCCCAAGGTTCCATTTCTAGTGAATGGCGGTTACAAGGTAGATTTCAGTATTCTTAAATCACCTGAAATGGCATACCGAATTGGTTAGGTTTGGTATGCCGAATCAGGAGATTTCGGCATACCATATTTGACCAATATATCAAACCAGGCCTTGGGCCATTTCCTGCAACATTAAAGTGGATTTTTATATGGTTTTTAATATAATATATTGATATGATGTTTTCATGGAAATCCTTGTGTTTTTTAGTTGGAATTCCTGAAAGTGATTCCTGTAATGAAAAAATGATTAGAAATCTATTTAGAAAAGAAGTCGCATGTTTTAAAAAGGGTTTTCGAGATTTCTATGCAGGTCCACATAGTAGAAGAGCAGTGGCCAAAGGGTTGTGACCCATGTGGTAATGGTTATCGTTTGAAAAATGTGAATTCCAAGGTGGAGACTCAGGTGAAAGAAATTAGGTATCCAGAGAGAGACTGGTGTTGGTTGGACCTGGGAAAGATAACCTGAGTGTCTGAACACCAAATAGGCATTGAAAGAATGCATCTCCATGCAATGAGAAAAGAAATAGATAAACTGAGGCTTGTTGGCTGGGACGGTGGTATACCTGTACGAGGACTTTCATTGTGGTAGTGTAGGAGGTGAGGTTGGTGCCTCGCCGAATGCTTGTGGCTAGGTCACCTTTGGCCAAGGAGGCACTATTAGTTTTTAGACTTAAGATGTATTTTTTGGTTTTGAGCAAAAATCTAGCTAAGTTTAATGTGTGATTTTATAGCTAGATTCTAGCTGAGACGAGACTTGTGTTTAGGGCTAGTTCCAACCTAGAGATGATTATGATTTGTGCTTTTTGTGGTTTTGTGTATTTTGGACTGGAATCTAGTCGAGAGTTTGAGATGCATAAAAGAGGTTTTCATAGAACATAAGATTTAAAAGAGATAAAATATTTGAGAAAAGCATGATTTGAAAGAGAATCTCTTGAATGATTTATGAAAAAGTTTTCTGGATTTCTGCTCTAGTTTTATGGACCATGATAGAGGTCTTTTAAGGTTTTTCACTATGTTTTCTGGTAGGCATGTATTGGATTACTTAAGGTTACTCACGTGTTTTGTTTTGGTGTTTTGTTTCAAGTGCTTAATTGAGGTGTAGTCTAGTCTAGATGCACGAGATTGGAGTCACTAGCTGTACATACGTCCTAGGATAGTGATAGTAAGAGTTTTCTTTTAGTAATTAGTTTTTCTTATTTATTTATTTGGGTAGAACTAATGCTAGTTTCGTAGCACCACTCAAGGGTGTTACAGAAATGATATTAGAGCTTAGGTTTCACTAAGAGCACCAGCTTAGTGGTGTCCAAATTATTCTCTCCATAGGACTGTACAAGTTTAGAGTGGAGCCTGACTTAGTCTATTTTCCTTGGTGGTAGAGAAATGCCAATTGGTAGGGATTGAGGCTAAGGTAGGTCCTCTGCATCAAGGTCTAGAGTAGAGGAGGGAGGTGGTGCTTGGAGGGATATGAGGTAGGTGATAGGCGAGATGATAAGGGGATTTGTTTAGTCCCTTAGAGGCAACAACAAGGAAGGGGCCAAAGGAGACCCGTGGATCACGCAGTTCCACTAGTTGAGTGCGCCGACTTTCGATGGTCATGGCAAACCACAGGAATGCGAGGCATGAATCCTCAACGTAGAAAAGATCTTGGGAAGGATGGAGTGTCTAGTTGAGAAAAGGGTGCGGCTAGCCACATTCCAATTCAAGGGAGAGGTCGATCAGTGGTGGAGAGCCATGTGCCGGATGAAGTTCCTCGATGTTGACCTGTTGATGATATCCTGGGAGGATTTCTAGGAAGTGTTCTATGAGAGATTCTTCCCTGAGTATGAGAGAGACAAGCTAGATAAGGACTTTCGAAACCTGAAGCAAGGGAACATGTCTATGGCAAAGTATGAAGTAACTTTCCATTGGCTGGAATAGTTCACACAGACCTTTGACTTAGAGAAGCATCAAGCAAAGAAGTTCGTGGAAGGGTTGAACTCAACGCTTAGGTTAAGGGTTCTAGGCTTTCGATGGCATACCTTGACGAAAACCTAAAGGAAAAGGAAAGAAGTTCACTCCACGGCCTGGTAGTTATGGGAGCTTTGGAAAGAAGAGGAAAGAGCACCCAGATTCTACCACAAAGGAAGGGCATAGTGTTGCTGAAAAGGGAAACACCGGATACAACCAAACTAGCTCCACTAGTGGCTTAGGAAGAGGATCTTGTAACATCTGTAGGCGAATGGGCCACGTAGTGGCACAGTGTAGACTCTGGCAGCAGAGCATGGACAACGTTGTGTGCTATAATTGTGGGAAGACTGGACATTTCTAGAAAAGATGTCCTAATCGTCCAAAGCCAATGAGAGACTTGCCTTGCCAACCAACCAAGGGAAGGGTTTTCACCATCTCTACTCCAAATGCTGGTCCCTCGAGGGACGTTGTAGAGGGTAAAGAGCAGTAATGGCTATGTAATGTGAACTTTGATGTAGTAATGTATCTAGTATTGTTTTTAGTAATAATAATTATAGCTTGTGGTTATGATGTATGATAATAGGTTCTTTTCTAGTAGTTGATTGAATGGCCTGAGTTTTGTTCAACTCAAGGAGTTCATTCTCCTTCATCTCTGAGTCGTTCACGACTGAGATAGGGGATAGACTTGCTAGCTTGGCATTCCATTTTGATGTGGTAACTCCATTGGAAGAACACAGCCTAGCATGGAAGTATCTACGGTTAGTGGATGTCAAGCTAGGAGACAAGAATTTCAAGGTCAGTCTGATTGTGATGGATATACAGGAGTATGATATCATCCTGGGAATGGACAGGTTGGCATAGTACTCAACGATGATAGACTGTGTGAAGAAGAGAATATTGGCGGAATGTTTAGGCTAAGGATGGTGCATGGTGCATGGGGTCAGACCGGGAGAATCCAAGAAAGTGATCTCGACAATCAAGGCCTACCGTCATCTAGCAAGAGGCTGCACAGGCTACTTAGCCAGTGTGATGGTGTCCTCCTTGCTAGTTTTTGGGGTGCAAGATATACTGATTGTCCAAGAGAACCCTGACGTCTTTCTAGAGGAACTATATGGCATGTCGTCGCACAGAGAGGTTGAGTTTATAATCGACTTGGTGTCAAGGTCAAGCCCTATCTGGAAGGCCCCATACAGGATGGCACTTGCTGAACTAAGAGAGCTCTAAAATCAGCTGCAAGAATAATTGGACAAAGGATTCATCTATCCAAGTGTCTCACCCTTAGAAGCACTGGTATTGTTTGTCAAGAAGGACGATTCACTCCAGTTATGCATCAACTATCGGATGTTGAACCAGGTTACAGTAAAGAACAAGTATCCGCTGCCCTAGATAGACGATCTATTTGATCAGCTGCAAGGAGTATCAATTTTCTCCAAGATAGACCTGAGAACTGGATGCCACTAGCTATGGATCTGAGAATCTAACGTGCACAAGACAGCCTTCTGGGCCCGGTATGGCCATTATGAGTTATTAGGCATACCGTTTGGGCTAACGAATACACCAACAACTTTTATGAACCTAATGAACCGGGTATTCAGGCTCTATCTGGACCAGTTCATCGTTATATTTGTGGATGACGTACTAGTGTATTCTCTGGATGTAGAAACCCATCAAATGCACCTTAGGACGGTGTTGGAGATGCTGAGACAGCATCATCTCTTTGTCAAGTTCTCTAAGTGAGAGTTTTGGCTATAGGAGGTCGTGTTCCTCGGTCACATCATCTCCAAGGAAGGCATCAAAGTGGGCCTAGTAAAGGTAGAAGTTGTCTACCGTTGGACCAGACCGAAGAATGTGACTAAGATTAAGAGTGTCCTTGGTGTGGCAGGGTACTATCGAAGATTCATTTAGGATTTCTCGAAGATAGCAACCCCCTTGAGCAGACTGACACGAAAGGAAGTACCCTTTTCTTGGGATGGGCATTGTGAAGAAAGCTTCAATGAACTGAAGAATCATCAGGTCACGGCTCCAGTTATGACATTGTCATCTGGAAGTGGAGGTTTCACGGCGTACAGTGACACCTGTGGGGCAAGGTTGGGGTGTGTTTTGGTGTAGCATGGAATGGTAGTGACGTATGCCTCACGCTAGTTAAAAGGCCACGAGAAAAATTACCTCACTCATGACCTAGAGATGGCTGTAGTGGTGTTTGCCTTGAAGATCTGGAGGTACTATTTGTATGACGAACAGTTTTAAGTATTCAAAAATCGTCGAAGCTTGAAGTACATATTCCCATAGAAGGATATGAACCTGAGATAGAGAAGATGGGTGGAGTACCTCAAAGATTATGACTTTAGTCTGTCACGCCACCTAGGAAAGGCAAACATGGTCACAAATGCTCTGAGCAGGCGCACTCATGTAATGACCAACCTAATGATCAAAGAATGAAATCTATTAGAAGGGTTGGTCAAGTGTAAATCGTGACGACAATCTCAGGGATCTGTTAGAGTTTTGTTAGCAAATTTGTCTATTCGTCCAAGGATGATGGAAGCTATTGTTGTGGCTTAGCAATTGGACCCCTTCGTGTAAGAAACATGGAAGAAGTTGGAGGTGGGGGAGGCGCCTTATTTCTCAGTTGGTGTCGATGGTGAATTGAGGTACAACCTATGTAACATCAGGGCCAGATTATCCATTTTTATAATAAACCATGTATTATTTGTAATTTTGTGTTTAATGGTTTATTAATGGGTAATCTATTGTTTTTTTGGTTGTGTGTGGTTGTGGGTGGTTTTCTGTGCATCAGGTTGTGATTTGGGACCTATGTGGAGTCCGGTTTGAGGATGCACAGTCGCCTCGGTTTGCGTGCCCGATCTTTTCCTTTTCTTTCTTTTTCTTTCTTCTCCCACTCA
>JAMKQA010122582.1:0-16604 GCA_024699735.1 Posidonia australis | reverse complement strand
GGAGAGGAGCATTAAGTGGAGGAGTCTGAAGAAAAGGAGCACTGAGCAGCGAGCGGAGGAGTCTAATGAGAGGAGCACTCAGCAGACTAATGGAGGAGAACTCAACAGATCGATTTTTTACAATTAGATGTGCATCGAGCTACTGCCGGTTGGAGCTTGGAGGAGAGGGGCAGCGAGCGGAGGAGCCTAGAAGAGAGGAGTATTGAGCTGCATCGGACGTTGGTTCTCTGACACTCGATTTGGGAAATGAAAACTTGGAAAGCCTAGAGGAGAGGAGCATTAAGTGGAGGAGTCTGAAGAAAAGGAGCACTGAGCAGCGAGCGGAGGAGTCTAATGAGAGGAGCACTCAGCAGACTAATGGAGGAGAACTCAACAGATCGATTTTTTACAATTAGATGTGCATCGAGCTACTGCCGGTTGGAGCTTGGAGGAGAGGGGCAGCGAGCGGAGGAGCCTAGAAGAGAGGAGTATTGAGCTGCATCGGACGTTGGTTCTCTGACACTCGATTTGGGAAATGAAAACTTGGAAAGCCTAGAGGAGAGGAGCATTAAGTGGAGGAGTCTGAAGAAAAGGAGCACTGAGCAGCGAGCGGAGGAGTCTAATGAGAGGAGCACTCAGCAGACTAATGGAGGAGCACTCAACAGACTAACGGAGGAGCCTAGGAGAGCCAAAAAGAGGAGCACTGAGCGATGACAATCGGACGTTGTTCTTTGCCTCTCGAGTTTTAAAATGGGCAATTGGGAACTTAGGAAATTAGGGTTAGAAAGTTAGGAATTTGAGAAATTATTTTTATATTATTTTGAATAAAAATGAATGGTAAAGATTTAAATTCATTTAATCCAATGGTAGATGAATGATGGAGATGTAAAATACTTATATATATATATAATATATTAATATACAGATCGATTTTCGATTTGGTTTGGTTTGATTAACTATATCCAGAACCATAAATCGAATCACTAAAAACAGTTTTAAAATTTAAAAACCAAATCGAACCATAAAATAAATCTAAACCAATCCGAACCATCAAAAGTAGTTTGATTCGATTAATCGATTTTGACCGAACAGTGTACACTCTTACTTGACAATGATTGGTAAGAGAATTCTATTGTCCTAACTAGCTAATACTTCTGAGACCCATTGGTCGCGTCCCAATTATTCAAAATACAAATAGTTGCAACACTTTTCTCCCGATCTCCACAATGTAGGAGCTCGTCACATCTCTTGTTCTCGTTTCTCGATCTTTGATTTGATCGCGTTGTTGTTTGAGAGAACTTTGTTTGCCTTCTGCCTCCTCATGGGGGCACAAAGATGATGATGAAGTGATTTTTTTGATCCATGTTCGGCGTTACAATTGTTGTTGTGTGATTAGGATTTCCTATATAGTATCTGCAGTGCATGACTGATGCCATGGCGTTCTGACAAAGTCTTAATTCTTGCCTTTCTTTATAGCATTACTGTTCTCGTGATCTCCTTTATCCCATAACCTAGTAGAAATCTGTTCAAACTTGAATCTGGATTTAGTTTGAGATGGACTGTTTCTTGGTACCTAAAGAAACGGCTTTTGTTATTCTCAAAATTACGGTTTCTCTTACTTCATAATCTTAGTTCTTACTATTTGTATAAAATTTTGGTTTGTAACGGGTCCAGATGGAGTTCTTTAATGACTTTCAAATGTTTTATTATTTCCATCAGCGTAGACTTCTGCTAATTTGCAATTCCTTCCAAGTTTCACGACGCTTTCTGGTTTTTTATTGTTTGAATTCTTTCAGTGCTAAGCAATGGGAAGAGAGAAGGTGCATGTTAGCATCGTGGTCATTGGTCATGTCGACTCGGGGAAGTCGACGGCCACTGGGTTTCTCATCTACAAGCTTGGTGGCATTGACAAGAGAGTTATCGAGAGGTTTGAGAAGGAAGCTGCGGAAATGAACAAGAGGTCATTCAAGCATGCATGGGTGCTAGACAAGCTCAAAGCCGAGAGGGAGCGTGGTATCGCCATTGACATTGAATTGTGGAAATTTGAAACAACCACCAAATACCATGCACTGTCATAGTGTTATTGATGTCCGTGGCTGGCTGGCTGGCCACCGTCATTTCATCAAGAACATGATTACCGAAACATCTCAGGCGGATTGTGCTGTCCTTATCTTTGATTCCACTACAGGTGGTTTCGAAGCTGGTGTTTCCAAGGACGGCCAGACCCGTGGGCACGCACTGCTTGCCTGCACTTTGGGTGTGAAGCAGATGATCTGTTGCTGCAATAAGGTCAGAATATATTTATATACTTTGTTTATTTCCTACTTGCATTTGGCATTTTTTAAGCTGATCCCACAAAATTGTTTCTTTATTATTTTGATAGATGGATGCCACGACTCCCAAATATTTGAAGACCAGGTATGAGTCTCTCCAAGAGGCCCTTCCTGGTGACATGTTGCATCCAACTCTAAGGATGACCCAGCCAAGGATGCCGCCAGCTTCACTTCCCAAGTCATCATCATGAGCCACCCAGGACAGATTGGAATGGCTATGCTCCTGTACTCAGACTGCCACACATGGCACATTGCTGTTAAGTTTTCTGAAAACTTGACCAAGATTGACAGGCGATCTGGTAAAGAACTTGAGAAGAGCCCAAGTTCCTTACGAATGGTGATGCTGGTTTTGTGAAGAGGATTCCGATGATTGCTACCAAGCCCATGGCGGTGGTAACTTTCTCTCGGTGCCCTCTACTTGGAAGATTTGCAGTTAGGGACATGAGGCAGACTCTGGCTGTTGGGAGTAATCAAGAGTGTGGCGAAGAGGGAACCAAGTGGAGCTAAGGTAACCAAGTCTGCAGTGAAGAAGAAGTGAACCCCTGGAGGCTCGCTCTGCTTTTGCGGAGCCTGAACATGGGTTTCTCAAATGTTTCCGTGTCTGTCCTTTTAGTTGTCGCGGTTATGCTTCGTCTGAAGTTGTGAAAAGTGTTTGGATGCAGAACTGGGCACTGGGCCGACGGTGGCATCGTTTGTGTGAAGTTTCGCCTTTTAAGTACTCTTTTTTATCCTCTGTTTTTGGATTGCAATGTCTTCTGTTGAATTATCTACGCCCGTTTTAAATAGTATCATTCTACATAATTTTATGGTTAACTAAGGGTTTTGATGTTACTGCTTAAAATAACAATAGGTTTTGATGTTTATATTCGTTGATTCATTTCTGCTGTCGCAATTGTATTATATCTCTCGTTTGATTTTCTACAGTCCAGTGGGCATCACTTAAGGTGGGTGGTTAAATGCTGTAACAGTTGACTGCGCTTAGTTCTAGATGCTACATTCCATTATTCCGTACCCATTAAAAATAGAGCTGCATAATCTAGCAAACTAGACAATAAAGTAACACCTCTTTGGCACATATCACATATGAATGCTTGGAGATACTGCACTGTCAGCTTCTCCAAGAAATTCCAGATGCCAGAATGACTATTACCATAAATATCATTTCTGGGAGAAATGTGAAAGCTAGAAGCTGCCCACAAGTGGTCCCAAACGCACCCTTGATACCTCTGCAACCATATATGACAGATATGCTAAATACTATTCTGCCGTATCAGTTAATAAGCTAATGGCAACAAAATCGATGCGGGTGTGAACAGAAATATGCTTCTTCATTCTAAAATTTAAAATGAGCTTGATATACACTTTTGAGAACTAACAACACAGCAACTTGTCGGACCCAAAATGAGATAAGCAAAAGGTGCGAAAGTTCTCTTCAGAATACTAGAATCGTAAAAAATAAACATTTCATATACATTGGAAAGACTTCTTACACAAAAGAGCAGATGCAAATTATCAGAAGAAAAAAAAGAGCAGTGCTCAAAACA
The DNA here is from genome assembly GCA_024699735.1 of Posidonia australis. Classification (NCBI taxonomy): domain Eukaryota; kingdom Viridiplantae; phylum Streptophyta; class Magnoliopsida; order Alismatales; family Posidoniaceae; genus Posidonia; species Posidonia australis. The sequence continues at coordinate 12,748 of JAMKQA010122582.1, read as the reverse complement.
GCAGGACATAGAGTCTCGCTTCTCATAAAAAACACATGCTTTAAACTACTGAAGATGATATAAAAAAGAAACGAGTTCATCTACCATACTTTGATCATAAACCCCTCTAGTAACATCACTGACCGTTTATGTTGTAAGTTCAGGTCAAAAATCTCATCCTACCACGCACATATGCAATGCGGGCCTTCTCGCTTGCATCTCTGATTTCTTCATAATTCCTTAGTGATGCCGCTGCAAACTTTGAAAGATTATCAAATATTTTTGTCAAGCTTGCTTGCAGGCTGCTCAAGTGCGTTACTTTTTCACATTTCTCATCTTCGTTATTGCTTGATCCTCTGTTGGACAACTCTTTCTGACCTTTTCCTGTTTGTTTTTCTTCAATTACTTGAATTGAACATCTTAATTCCGACAAAGTATCTTTGATGGCATTTGAAAGCTCCTCAGATGGTAGTGACCTGATTCCAGCTAACCAATCACGACAAAGAACAAATATTGGGGGAGCTATTGCGCTACGAGGTGAGAAGGTCAGTTTTCTTCCACGTGAGCGTTCTTGAGGTTGCAAGATACAGTTCTGTAGCCAGGAATTTATAGCTTCCACGTATGCTCCATGGGCATCCACCCACATCACAAAGCTGGAGTTGAAGGTGTCAATTTCATCCTGAAGGTTGGCTAGTATCGTGCTGTTTGCCTCAGCTTGTTGCACGGCTGTTGATATTTTTGCATGGTATGCTAATGAAATAGTGATGTACTGCATGTGATGACATTCAAGCATTGCTTTCCACATTCGGATCAACCTGAAATCAGAGAAAGATAACAATGAGGAAAAACATTCAATCTTTTGATAGTTGATACAAAAGGAAAATAGAAAAAGTGAACATTTGATCCAACCACCAAGAAAAATAGCCTCACACTCTCTTCATAGATGCATTTCAGTTATCCAGTGTGTATTAATAGTTTAATTTTTTGTTTAGCGAGTTAATTAACATCATAGGAAAAATCAGAAAGGAGTTTCTTTGCCATGTTTAGAAAAAAACAGAAATATCTTCACAATATTTAGTGTTTAAATTGGCCTATTCATGGCAAATTGGAGATATGGGCTTAGAGATCACCACGGCTTGCAATGTCAAAATTGCTTGTTTTCTCAATGTTCTGTAAGTCTATGGAAATCTTTGAGGACTTCTGATATATTTATAAGACTTGAGACAGAGTCAGCTCTTCTCTAAAGTGCTTTGATAACAAATCTGGCATAGAATCTTACAAGGTTGAACTAAGTTGGGGTTCAAAGGGAAAATTTTATGATCAAGATTCAGTTCTCCCTATTTGACTTTGTTTCTGTAATCTGTAAGTATGTTTGAGAAGAATTTATCCAAAGAATATCTGAATAATTCATTTCTTAATAATTTGATCCTGAACAATGTTGGAATTCTTCGTTTACGAAAACATATACCACATCTAGGCAAATTACTCTAAGTTAATCAAACGTGATAAAAGTTGCTAATCATGAACTGATTTTATACCTAGAAGATTAACAATAAATGTTTCTTTGCGACTAGAATAAGGAAACAAATGAACATGCAAGAAAGTCCAATACCCTTGTATAAGCTCAACACATTGAGGCAGTAACTCATTGTCTCTCAGTTTTTCAATTCTCTTAGAAATTGAATCAACTGATATTATCGCAACCCATACTTGTGAGTGCAGATCCTTTACAATTGCTCGGGACTTGTCAATCACTTTGGCTTTCATATCCCTAGCACATTGGCTTCTCAGCTGCCAACATTTTCGGTCATACAGCTTTCTGATGGATTCGCTGGCCTTTAAACATTAAAACTTAGAATATAAATCAATGATCAATGTAACATACAGTGAAACTTGCAATTTCATGTGTCTGTTAAAATGGAAATCATACAAAATTACAGCTCAAATAGTGTGAGATCATATAATGTCAAAACCATTCCCAGGTCCTCTTCTAGTATTTCATATATGAACCATAATCAAATAACCAGATATCCTTAGAATAGCATACGTAAACCCACACTTTGCTATCAGATTTCTTAATCATTCGGATTTAACTTTCTCATGGCCAGCAATTTCATCCAAAGTAATATGATTTCTGGATTTAACTAAACAGGGTATAAAACTGAAAACATTACAGAAAGCTAAAATGGCGGACTTCCTAACAGAGTCAACAAGGATGCAATTGAAGTAAGAGCAAACGTAATATATGTTCACTGATGGGACCATAGGTAACACATTTCCAGCATTACAACCATAAGAACCATGCTAGAACATAAATCATGTGAGAATCCAATACCTTCACTTCATCATAAAGTTTTCTTTCCCATGCATATAATCTGTCTAGGGTAGAAGAGTGACTTCCCGAAATCATGCAAAATTCCTCTACAAAATCACTACTACTGTCGCAAGCATCATCTTTTGATGCTGATGTAAGTGGATTCCTAGAGGCTGATGACAGAGATGACAATGAACGAGTCCAAGTGATGACTTTTGTCACATTCTGTGCAGGTTCTATAAAAAAATTTTGAGAAGTAGGTAAGTAAAGCATAATCATTATCCTACGAAAAAGATTCACAATTGAACTTAAAAAAAAAAAAACTTTTCTGCACGTGGGGTGTGATTCAACAGACCATTATTGTCTACAAGGTAACCTACCATGAGCAACGACGCCACCTCTTTTGCAACAAGGTAGACGGATATCTGAGAGACATGTGGTAGCAGACGTTCTCCCTGAATTTTAAGGATTGTTAATTATATATAGAAAACCAGCCTGTCACATTCATTAACATAGAAAATGTTTGGACACCAAAGTCAACGTGCAATTCACCTAATGCCTCCAGGAAGCTGCCGAGTCGGATCTTATTTGCCTCGAGCATTCTTGATACCTCGTTACCAGATTCTGCAGCTCGTAGAAATCGGTTTTCAATGTCTCTCATACTGGACAGAAAATCCTTTGCCCTGTGAGTAATGAATTCAGAAGGATCCTCCCTTTCAGTCAATAATTCCTTCTCAAGCTCTGCCTTCTCTATATTTGAAGTGCCCTCCTGGGACACGGCATTATTTGCCAATGCATCACTTTTACTAACATCAGTACGATTAGCATCTAGAGCTCCCTCCTCACCATTCACTACGGGATGAACCTGCTCTGATTTCATGTTGAACTCATCAAGGGGAACCACTTCCTCTTCTCTGAACTTCCTCAAAACTACCGAGTTACTAAACTTGGGATCAAAATGTGACTTAACATTTTCTGCGGAATCACTAGGATTAAAAAAGTCCCATGTTGAACCAATTCCAGGGGGAGGAGGTGGTGGTTGGATGGGGAAGGGAAGGGATTCGTCATCAGCAAAATGGCCCAGGGATGAATCTACTTTAACTGTTAAAGCAGAAGTTCCGACTGATTTCATGTAACTCATGTTGGAAAAAACCGGAGGCATTGTATCACTAGTGCAAGTCGGAGAACCAACCTTATCAACAATATGGGAAGGAGAAGGAGACGCATAGAGAGAATGAGAAGGGGATTTATCTCTCTCAGAAGTAGACGACGATGATTCAATCGAAATCTCAGCCTCTGCGAATTGCCGCAGAGCTGTCCCTATATTACGGAGAGACCGAATATAAGCAAGGTGAGCAGCTGACAGAGCATACCTTGCTTCAATCGCTTGCTTTATGAATCTCATTCGATCCCCGCAGAGATGGAGAGCTCCATCCTTCTCAGGTTTAGAGTTGGAGGAGCCCATAGAAAATGGATGGATGCACCTGAAACACCAAACGAGTATTTTCTTCAGAATCAAAATGGTAATGCTAGAAGACCCGGCACTAGAATGTGCTAGATGGGCTCCAGCCTCCAGGAAGCTCCTCCACCTCTGAAGAATAAACTTCCACAATACAGTGACGATTTTCTGATTTCAAAATGCAAAACAAAGAATGCACTTGATCACTCCTACATCAGACCTCAAGAAAGGTGAGATTTTGGCACTTCTGCAACCTTCCCATGAATAGTATCAGTTCAATCACCACCATCCACTTCACCAAGAGAGTGGAATCAGCTCGGGAAGCCAAAAAACAGAAACCTTTATCACAGCAGAAGATTTCGACCACTCCAATCACAACAAACTCTATCTTCCAAAACCTTGCTTCCTAAAACCCTAGTGGACCGACCAACCGGAACCACTTAATCACTCCACTTCAACCTAACCAACCAAACAAACCGACTTCCCAAATCATCCAATAGAAGGCAGAACAACTTCCTCACCATGAGTCAAAGATGAGTACTTTTCTAGTCAAACCTGCATAAAAACCAAACCTTTTTGCACAGTAGTGGCAATAGTTAGAGGTGCCACTAATAAATCCTTTTACCCCTGAAAACTTTAACTAGGAGAAGACCCAAAAACATGGAAGATAATCACAAGTAGAACTGCGAAATATCTAAAAGGGTAACATGGAACAACAAAAACAACAAGAGCCCTGGTCTGATGGGGGAAAGTGGAGGAAAGAAGAGGAGGATCCAGAGGAACATGCACCAACTCCCACCGATACACTCACATACAGTGATACAGAAATGGGAAGAACTAGTGAGTTATATTTGTAACTTGCTACCTTTTTATTTTCCCTCATTCCACTGTCTGCTTGGTTATGTCAGATGGGAAAAATCACACAAGTCACATAGTTTTCATAACAATCAACAATAAATGACCGACTTTCAAGAAAATAAAACAACCAACAATCAATGATAGGTGCTCCAAACGGTTCACAGCTTACTCTTCTTCCTTACCAGCATTTTTTTTTAAGGGTTCTTCTTTACCAGCTACTACTATTTTTTGGGTAAACCCAAAGGTTACTGTTTTTCAGCTACTGTTACTTCTGAACCAACTTCAATAGTGGAGTTTGGTTTATGGATCCATAACCTTCATTAAGCTCAATCCTAGCATTGTTGTGCGAAGAACAACACTATCATTTATTTCAAAAATGCTACCAGTACTTTTGTGGTAAACCCAAAGCCCAGTGGCCTCCACGAAAGGAAAGCTTCATGCTATTCAAAGAAAGAGAATATAGCTGTAAATTTGATAGCATCATTGACTATCTCTTTTTCACTTTTGATTTTCGTTTGGATATTCCATGAACTCCTGTAAAGTGTAAACCACTAGTTACTTTTACATGGTCAAGTCAAACGTAGAATCTGTTTGTTTACATTTGAGGGTTTTTCTTTTTCAGATTGACGAGATAGATTGACAAAAAAAAACTAAAAAACTTATTTACATGAGTTTTTTTTTTGTTTTTCTTGAAAAACCATAAAAAAATATTCTCTCCATGTCAAATCATACCTTTTGAAAAAACCAAAAAAGACAAATAAACTGCAAACAAACCAATCGTTAGTAACAAAAGGTCACTAGATATGACCGTAAATGGATCAAATATCACATGTTAACCATACCTAATCTGATCCATTAGGAATGGATTAGAGTAGATATTTTATATATTCGTTGACTCATTAACTTAGCATCGACTTATCCATCAATTTAATAGGTCAAGGTACAAAAAACATACTACAAGTAATCTACTAATCCGTTAATTCATAGGTAAATTTAAATCCGTTAATTCATAGGTAAATTAGTAAATTTACCTAAACCTTAACTCCTTAACATAAATATATAATAACAGTCTAAAACAGTATTCAATCAACTGCCATTCCTCCTCAATCCTAAATATGGTTCTGTAGCGATTCAATCATTGCCTTTCTGTCGATCACCTCTCTAATCTCCGCCTCTCTGCCTTTCTGCCTCTTCAATAATACCTCGATCTCCTCTTTGCCTGTCCATAGATCGCCCCTCCACTTCTATGCCTCTCCTCTCCTTCGCCCCTCCGTCTCTTCACCAATTGACTCTCTACCCCCTTCGCCCCTCGATCGTCGATCATCTCTTAGTTGATCTCCTCCTTCCTCTTTCTCTCTCTCTCTCTCTCTCTCTTATATCCACATCCTTCATACTGTTTATCTTCTTGTTAGTAGTGAGTAATCATTGTTGTAATGATAATATATGGATCGTTGTGTGTAGAGATTTCCAAGTTCGTTAGTGGTGGGAATTCCTCCACCTCCTCTTATTGCTCACCTAACGTACAAGGTAAACAACAGCCTCCCTTCACCTTAGAAGCAACCTCATTTGGACCTTCGTTATTCTTGAAGTAGACAACATCTCTACTCTCACTTTGTCTCTACTATTTTCAATTACTTTGGATTTTTAGTTCAATCCTTTTACAATTGGAATTATTTAGTATCATCTTTTATTGTTATAGTATCAACTCTTATAATATTATCAGGAATTGATAAAATGATTATTTTGAGTTCTATTCTATCCATGAAAATTCCATGAAATTAAATGATAAAAGTCTATTTTTAACAATAAAAAAAAATTATCCGTTTCACCTACCAATCTTGCTTACTACCCATTATCCTAATGGATAATGAGTAGTATAGCTGTTAGAAATTTTTAAGACAAATATTCATCCGACTCGTTACCCATTATGCTTAAGATAATTAGGACAGACCTTGAATACAACCCAACTCCATCCATTTACACCCTTATCACTAGAGAGGTATGTGAATATATCTTTAGCTTTGTTGAGAAGATAGGCAAAGGAAAATATGATGTTTAAGTGGAATTGCAAGTGACATCAAATATTGATATGATTCATCCCAATAGTTTTTTCTAGTTATGAGCATAATAACATTTGTAAACTAGGGAGCATTTTGTAGAAAGCGTGTGTTTTCATTCCCATTTATTTTTTACAAAATGACTAGATAATTTACCAAGAGTTTATTTAAACATGGTTTGACATAGACCTATATCTAGGTCTAGGCTGATATGAAGTCTAACATTTGTTTAAAAGTTTATCAAGGATTTAAACCAATAATAATGCTACTAACGTACTTTAAGAGGTAAAAACTTGATCTGATAAACGATCTAGATAGTAACTTTTTAAAGACAAAACAATGATGTTCAATTTTTTATTTTATTTTTTTTGCAAACAGTAGATTCTATATAAAATAGATACTTGGTTATGTAATCACTATAAAAGTATAACAATAATGTATCTGCTGCAAAAATGCTAAATGGGTCCCAATGAAACAAATATGTCACAAATTATGCAGTCTAGGTCCACAAAATTTCCAATATTTCAATGTTTTTTAGAAAAGAAAAAGATTCAACTAGTAGCCAAATCACAACCCACATTTAGTAGATTATCCACTGCGTTAGCAGTGGAAGCCATAAGAGGGACACTATTGAAGAAACAATGATTTGGGTGGCCAAATCAGTCTTAACTCTTTTTCAATCTTGCAGCATACTTGCAATTTTAACAGGCATCCCATCTCCTGAGAGACCTGAACCAATATTCCGTGACAAAGAAGATATTAGAAATATAATATTGACAATAATATTTGAGTCAATCAAAGTATTCCTAAATATAATATTATTTCTAACTTTCCATAATGACAACAAAACTACTGGAACGAGTATATTCCAGCCAGTTTTAGATAACGATGTTTACCTTGCAAGTATAAATCATACAACTCTAAGATTTCCAATAAGGATAAATCAATAGAACTATTCAGAAAAAAAAATCCAAATTTACTTTACAAAAGGACAATGTAAAAATAAATGTATTGTTGTTTTCCACTGATATCCACAGAGTAAGCATACTGTTGGCCCAATCCATCCTTTTTTTTCTTAAATTATCTCTAGTTAGGACACTATTATTACAAACCAATCAAACAAACAACTTTACTTTTAAGGAGATATAGCTCTTCCAAAGATTATTAGCCAAGGAAGTTCGAAGCTCATCATCATTAAAAATATCATAATACAATTTCACTGAGAACATGTTGTTTCCAGTACAGTCCCAGGAAATTTGATCCTTCGATTCACATAAATCTAGATTTTCCATAATATCCACAAAAACTTCTAATTGATATTGCAGTACTTCCCCATTAGAGGAAAATGTCAGACTTAAATGGAACAATTTAGAAAAATCGGACCTATATAAAGTTTGCATCTTCAAATCACTAATTTTTTTTATGTTTAGAAACCACAAACAAATTAAGAAGAGAATGTTTCAAAGTTGAATCATTTAACCAAAGTCTCTCCCAAAAAAATAGTATTAACTCCATTATTGACCGTGAATCTAGTAAATGTCTTAAATATCGGAAAACATCTCATTAGCTCATGTTAAAGCGGAGAACATTTTGATGAGATCTTATTAAGTAATACTCCTTAGTGTAGTCTATGAAAATGCCATGCTCAGATAAGCATAGGCCACTTAAAATATTTATTTTCCTTTATCAGTTGTCATAATAACTTACACTTTAAGGCCAAGTTGAAGTTTTTTAAACATATTATATCCCAACTATTTTGATTTTTATTTCGACATATTTTTTTCCATTTAGCTAAGCAATAGCTATGACCCTTTCCAGATTTAGATTGCCACAAAAATCTTTTCCTAAGTCTATCAATTTCCTTTTCTACACGAATGGGAAGGTTAAGGACTGAAGATAATAAGGATTGCAAAAAGTACCGAATTAACTAAAGTTGGTCTACAACCTAAGGAAAGAGATTGAGCTTTCCAATATGATAATTTTGCAGATACTTTATCAATAACTGGGATCTCGTCCTGATAAGAAACCTTACTAAAGTGCAATGGGAGTCTAAGATATCTAGGGGCAAAAAAACCTCCTAACATCCTAAGATCTTACACCTATTCTCATTTCTCAATCAGTGCCTTAGACAATTTAATTCCATTAAGAAAGGACTTGTTAAAATTTAAGACAATTTAATTCCAGTAAGAAAGGACTTGTTAAAATTTATCTTCAATCTAGCACAAATCTCAAAACAACAGATAATTCTTTTAATATTAATGAGATGCTCCAAAGATGGGCCTAAAAACAAAATAGTATCATTTGCATATTGAATATTCAAAACATTAGGTCCATTATTAGGGTATTGAATTCTTACCATTAGATTGTTTTGAGCACACAAAGCTAACATGTTATTTAGAACATTTGTAACAATAATGAACAAAAGAGGAGAAATAAGATCTCCTTGTCTTAGACCATTACTAGCCCTAAAATAGCCTTTGGGTGACCCATTAACTAAGACCGAGAAAGTGGCTGAAGAGATGCACATTTTTATCCATAATAGCCATTTCTCTCCACATCCCATTGTTTTTATAGAGTTTAATAAGAATTTCCAATTTACATTATCACAAGCTTTTTCAAAGTCAAGTTGCAAGATAAAACTAGGATTTTTGGATTGGTGCATGTAGTATAATGTTTCTTGAGCTACCAAAAAATAATCACTTATACTCCTTCCAGGTAAAAAAACTGATTGGTTACCATCCAACATCTGATTCACTATAGGGCTAAATCTTCTTGTTAGGCATTTAGATAAAACTTTATAACTACTATTTATTAGACTGATGCTCAATATTAAATATTAAATACGTAAAGGATCTCATGGTAACTCTAGCATAGGTGAAAAAAGTTACGATACTTTAAAAGGTCAATTCTTAACAATTATCTCTCGATTTCTTAGTGGAAACAATACATGGTTAAATCGATTGAGATTACAATTTGATCGATATACACATGTGGAGAAGTGATTTGCAAAATTTTACAAAAAAAAAAGATTAAAAAATCAAGCATATGTAGATAAATCTTAGAGAAAATACAACCCACAATCTAAATATATTATGCAAATGACAATCAAATTCAAAAAATATCATTTAATACCATTGATCCCTATTTTTTACATACATATACACCATTAGTGTTAGATGCTTTGTTAGAAATTAACAAACAAGAGTTAAAATTTAACTTAAAGATCTAAAATGACTAATCCACCCTAACAAAAAAAAAAAAACCAAACCTGCCTCTCTCATTTCCAGTAACTTGTATGCTTTCTCTTTTCTTGCTCTAACTTTTGAGATTTACAACATATGTCATCTTAGGACTTTTGGACAACTTTTGAGCGTATAGTTTCTCTCCAGAAGCTATAATGGTCCAACAATTCTACCAAACACTAACAGCTTTTTAGAAGTATGTAGCTTTTGGAACAGTAATTCCTTTACATTTCCAGAAGCTGAGTTATGATAGCTTTTAGCTAGAAGCTAACTTCTACACTTGGATTCAAAAGCTGAAGCTTTACCAAACGGACCCTTAGTCTATCATTACCTTCCTCTCCTCCCTCCCACATTTCTCTCCACTCTCACCATAACCGCCCACCTCACCTCTAGTGTCCTCCACGTTGTTGCAACCCATGTGCACATCTGCCCTACCCGCTCCAGGTCGTCGTCGCCCATGTCACACATGTCCTTGACACCATTGAGGATGAGGTTAACTTCCTTCATGTTGTCACTGCTCATGCATCTGCCATTGCTTCTGCTAAAGATGAGGTTAACTCCCTTCGCATCGTCACCAACTACCCTCTGATGCTGTTGAAGACAAGGTTGACTCCCTCTATGCCTTTGTTTATGTTGCATTCGTTGGGGATGTCAATGATGGTGGTAAATGTGAAGTCTCTTTGATTTTATTTTATTTTTTGTTATTTTTAAAAAAATTGCAATATTTCTATTATTTTATCAACATTTTTCGTTTTCTACCCAAACCATAAATAAAATATTCGAGGTCGTCCAAAAAGAATCTCTTTATAGATTTCAAGACATTGGTCGTGGCCTTGTCTACATTATAACATGTTGTAGCAAACGAAAGCCTCCAATTAAAGAAAAAAAAACACCACAGGAAACCCAGTCCATGTCAACAACGTGCCCAAGCGGGTACCATGCCATGGGGTCCTTACAACACAATAACAAGGCAAAAATGCCAGCGCCCCAGATCAATTCGCAGATACGATAATTCATGGAGGGAAGAAAAGACATTCGTCCAAACTCTAATGTGCCAAGAAACAGAGAGTAGAGGTTCCTCGTGATTTGACACATGCAAGCCACTCCTGGCTTCTGTCTCTGTTTGCTTCTTCCACCTTCGAGAAGATGCAGTTGTCCTCTCTCGACCGTTTCACATGCTGCACCCTTGTCTTTCTCGTTCTCGGTTTGTTGGATCATATAAGAATTTAATTTGTTTTGTTCAGCAATGTGTCTTGACCAAACAGATTGCTTATATATATATATATTTATGTTATTATAATAACAAAAGTTAATACTTAACTACTTACTAGAAATAGTCTAATAATACGTGCCACCACCACACGAGAATGTTGCCGTGGTGTAGTGGTTATCACGTTAGTCTTACACACTAAAGGTCCCCAGTTCGATCCTGGGCGGTAACAGTACTTTTTATTTTCATTTTGGTGTTGCATTATTCTATGGTCTTTGATATAACTATCAAATACCTTTGCTTCTTTAAAAAAAAATCTAAATTTAAATTATAGATACCATTGAACTACTTTTTCACTAACATATTATTTTAAATTCAACCGTAATAACTTTTTATTAGGCTATTAGCAAATATAGTCATCCAATCAATCAAAACTTGTTACATAATTGATGTTAATGTGTATTTTCCAATAAACATTAAATCTTATAGAAAACAAATTTTTTTTATCAAAAGATAAAAATTCTGTTCGAATCGATATTAATAATTGAAAATTCAATGACATGTCGTAAAAGATTTGAATCAAATTAAACGACACATTTTGTTGAAATTGAGAATCGTTCAAAAGTTGGTTTATTTCACAGTTTACATTCTAAAATGAACTATAAGTCAAAATAAGAATAACAAACAAGAATATTGTAAATTAATGAAAATAATATCGTGACTTACATCAATCAGCAACGAAAACAATAACACATCAACTTAACACGAACAAATATTAAACATCACTAATTTCTCAAGTTTGAACTTAAGAATTGCGTCGATTAAATAACACGTACAAGTACACATTCTATCGATATTGTCCTCCTTTACATTTGAAGAACCTTGAATCAATTGAGGAAAAAGCTCTCGCGAAAATAGGCTAAAGCTGCAACCGCTCCTGCGAACACCCTAAGCCCTGATTCTTTCTTCTGGCTGCTCCTCCGCCTCTGTGCCCCTCCTCCCGGGACCTCTATGGCGGCAGGTCGACGCCCTCCCTCCTCTCGCCGCGATCCACCTCCCTACAACCTCTGTTCGCACAAGGCGGCTCTGGACAGGGAAGCGCTCCCTGGGAGATCTACGACTGGCGAGGTGCCATCTCGACAGGTAACATCTAACCCCCCTATGTGCTCTGCGTTGCTTCCTCTTAAGGGAAGCCGGAAGAGGCAGTCCCCCCCTTCCATTTTGCCTCCCGATCTGCCTCCGACGGGTGGGGAAATCCCCCCCAACCCTCGTCCGGCATTTCGCGGGCCAGACCCGCCTCGGACGATCGCTTATCGTCCCGGCCAAGCTCTTTGACGGTGGCTTTTGGTCCGTCTTCATGCTTATTACGATTTTTCTTTTCTTCTTTTGTTATTGTTTCTGTAAACTGCATCTATATTCCTAGATCTATATCACCGTCTTGGATTAAGTTTACGGTATCATGTTATTTACATTCTGATTATGCTGAAGCCTAGGGGTGGCAACGGGTCGGGTCTGGGTCGGGTCTACCTATACCCAGACCCATCATATTTCATGGGTCTGGGTCTGGGTCTGAAAATCAAGACCCAGACCCAGACTCATGAAGATAATGGGTCTGGGTCTGGGTCCGGG
>JAMKQA010122581.1:0-14048 GCA_024699735.1 Posidonia australis | reverse complement strand
CCCCCCCCCCCCCCCCCCCCCCTAAATTAATTTACTCTTGGTTGAATATTAATTTCATATATTTGGATAGTTTGATCAATGTTGTTCGTTGCATGCTTGTCAAATATTTATTTTAGTTTTTTAAGCTTCGGCCATTTTTTCATTAATCCCCTATTTAAACCCCCTGTGTAGCAATTACACGTGTAGAAAAACAATCTGTACTGTGTCCATTTCGTGTTTTTAAAATATTGCTATCCATACATGAAACATATGTTTGATCTATTTGAGGTTTTTCTTTCATTCTTTTGTATTTTAAACTTATATTAGAACCTATTTTTAATTTTCATGATACTTGATTTGTTCGTTAGTTTTAGATACTAGAGAGTTGGAGTAGAAATAAAGAAGAGATGTAACACTAGAAAATGAGTAAAATAGGAATGAGTGGGTGGAAATGGCTAATATGGAAAATGCTGCCGCATGCTATGTGGTGGGCTAGATGGTTGGAGAGGAATTGTAGAGTTTTCGAAGGAAATTCTACCACTTTCCAGGAATGGAAAAAGGGGTTTGTTTCGCTCTATAATGGAGTGGTCGAATCCATATACTTGTGAGGCATAGAATGATGTTGTGATTGCAACATGGTTGGTCATTTTTAGCTACTTTTTTTTGAAACCGTGCTGTTGAGGGGTTATTTTTTGTAATTTTGTACTTGCTTTTTTTTTCCTGCCTTTTGATTTCTGTTTTGTTGATCTTATCATCTTGATAAGACTTAGACTACTGTTTGTTTTGTTTTCCTTTCCTTCTTTTAATTAATTTTTTTTGTTGACCACTAAAAAAATAATCTTAATATAATTGCTTTCTTAAATTACGCATAGTATAATTGATATAATGTAAAAGCTAAGGAATGAGAGTTTTGGAATTGATTCTCAAAGAGAGAAAGCCATGTGTAATTTACAAGCACACATTGAGATGCAACACATGGATTCTTGAATAAGTGGTGAACTCTATCACGTGATTTCATTCACTGTAGTAGGAAAACTTAGTTATATACACGTGAATAGGAAACCTATGAGCCGTTGAAGAAAATTTATATTAACTTTCATGAAATTGTATATTAAGCTTGAAAAGTATCTCTTTTTGTTCATCTTGTTGGTAACTCATTCTCTTTTTACTCAATTATGTTGTATTTTGTGATCATCATAAAGAATTATGGATGGCTATGGTCCTACAGTTTTAACTAGGGTAAGGTTGCTTAATTTTGAAAGCAGTGTTAGCCTTGGTGAAGATTTTGGATGTTTAAGAGCTACGTTCTTTTCCTCTAGTTCCCTTTTGCCGATGGATAATGTAATGTGACAGTCCATTGTGGCTGTATGTGAGCATACGTTCCCATTTTAGCCTTAATGTAGTCATGATTGTACGTTTCTTTGGTTAATATTATTGAGAAACATGTCCTTATAAAATTAAACTTAAATGTGAAATGTGTTATTTTGCCTGCAGGTTTGTGTTTTTGGGAGATTGCAGAGGTTGACTAAGAGAAATGCCTAAGGTTAAGACAAACCGTGTCAAGTATCCAGAAGGCTGGGAGCTAGTTGAACCAACCCTCCGTGAGCTAGAGGGAAAGATGAGAGAAGGTTTATGCTCATTAATGAATGCCTTTTTTCTTCTTTTCACCTGTCTTTTTAAAGCACATAAAAAGAGAAACCTGAAAGTTAAGTGAATTGTATTCTACCTATATTTTATTGTATGCTGACATGAATACCCTTTTACAGCTGAGAATGATAGTCATGATGGCAAGAGAAAATGTGAGGCGTTGTGGCCTATTTTTAAAATTGCACATCAGAAGAGTCGGTATATTTATGACCTCTACTGCCGGAGAAAGGAAATATCCAAAGAGCTTTATGAGTTCTGCCTAGATCAAGGCTATGCTGATCGCAATTTGATTGCAAAGTGGAAAAAGGTTAGATCCTTATCTTGCTATTTTAACCCATGCTAAAAGCGAAAAACTGAAATCTATGTCATTTTTTTCTCGTTACAAGCATGTTTCTTGTATAAACGCGTGACATGCATTCAGTTGTGCCATCATGCACAGGTAGCGTTGTCACTTACATGGTAACAAAAGGCTTTTGTTTAGAAGTTGGTTTATTGTTTATTGAGTGTTTACTTGTTAATAGCTATTAGAGGATGTGTTGGGTCGATCCTGGATGCCTTTCTATCCTGGCTTTGATATTTGTTATTGTTTTGGATGTCTCTTGTTCCTGGGAGATGATGCTTCATCATGCAGAATACCTCTTCAAGGGATGGGTGTCTGCTTTTCTTTATTAGGTTTTTTTTCATGTAAGATTGTCTACTTAGCTTTGTTTTCAGTTTTTTTAGATGTGTCTGTGATTCATCTTTGTACTTCTTTCATCTTCAGATATTTTTTCAATGAGTCGTTCCATCCTTCACTTCAAAAAAAAAATGTTATGCGTGTCATTCCACTTTTCCTTATTTGTTTCAGCTTTGGTATGAAATTTCTGAGTTTGTGTTTCCTTATCAGATATCTCTCCATATTTCATGTTTGTTATCGAGGAAAAATGATATATTCTTGAGGGGAAGAAGAGATTACATATATATAGTGGGATATTAAATAATAGGATATATATAATACAAAGATTCATTAATGCACTAAGATTCAATAATAAGAAACTTTAACACTTCCCCTCAAGTTGAAGCAAATATATTTAACATGTCTAGTTTGTTACATAAGTAATCAAAGATCTCAACACTGAGTCCTTTAGTAAATATATCAACTAATTGCTTGGAAGACCAAGTGTAAGGAATACTGATATGATCAGATAACACCATGTCTTTGATGTAATGACAATTCATCTTTATATATTTGGTTCTTTCATGAAAGATTGAATTATTAGCAATGAATATCGTTGTCCGGTTATCACAATGTATAGTCATCGGAAGATCAACTTGAACTTCAAACTTCGTCAGTAAAAAGTGTAGTCACATCATTTCACAACCTATTTGGGTCATGACTCTATATTCTATTTTTGCATTAGATCGTGAAATAATGTTTTGTCTTTTGCTTCTCTAGGTGACTAAATTACCACTTACATAAGTGTAATAGTCTAATGTTGATTTTCTGTCTCCCTGATCACCTGCACAGTTTGAATCTGAATAGGGTTCAATCTGTAAATACCTATGTTTATTGTAAATTAGGCCTTTTTCGGTTAAGTTCTTGATGTAGGTAAGTACACGTAGAGCTCCCTGTCAGTGTATTTGTTTAGGTTCATGCATAAATTGATTTAGTAGCCCAATAACAAATGAAACTGGACGAGTGATTGTCAAATAGATCAACTTGTCTATAGACGTCTATACCTACCAGCTTCTTCGAAGAGTATCGATGTATTATCTCAAAAGAAAGGATTTTGTTGTATCGTTGTACTTTCTTGTTTATACTCCAGAAGTCCTATCTCATGTAGCAACCTAAGGCATACTTTCTCTCAGTCAGACTAATTCTGTCATTGCCATATGTAAACTTAATCCGAAGAAAATACCTCAGTTTGTCCATATCCTTGGTGATAAAGTATTTTGACAGATACTCTTTTGTCTCTGTAATATCTGTAATATCACTGTCAGTCAAGAAAATGTCATCTACATATACTATTAGGAATACATAACCAGCAACACTTGACTTGATGAATACAGAATAATCAACTGCATACTATCTAAAATCATTATCCATCATCATTTGGCTAAACTTCTGAAATCACGCTCTTGGACTTTGTTTCAAGTCCATATATCTCCTTTCTAAGTAGATAGGCATGGTTCTTCCCTTGAGCAACAAACCGAGAAGGTGGTTTCATGTAAACCTGCTTAGAAAGATCACTGTAGAGAGACATTTTTGACGTCCAATTGATGTAGAGACTGATTGACAGCAACTGACAGAACTTGGATAGAATTGATCCGTGCAACATGAGAGAAAGTAGCCTTATAGTTTACCTCATAGGTTTGTGTAAAATCCCGTACCACCAAATGTGCTTTGTATCGCTCAATTGAACCATTTACTCTGTGTTTTACTGTGAAGACCCATTTATGGTTGACTATCTTTATTCCTTCAAGACGAGTCACAAGTTCCCATGTACCATGAGAAATTAATACTTGCATTTCTTCTTTCATGTTAGTTTTCCACTGAGGTAGGAGACATGTCTCTTGGTAGTGATTTGGAATAGACTCTGTAGAAAGAAAGAAGGTGAAATGGCAGAAGGAAGGGTGAAGTCTGTCATAGGTATTAAATTTAGAGAGAGGATGGATTGTAGTGGACTGACTACCTTTATGTAGGACTATAGGAAGGTCAGAGTGAGAAGGATTTGTAGAAGTTGGACTACCTTTAGAGTCAGCCGAAGGAGACACGGTTAGTCACTAGCGACGATGACATACCTGTAAAGGCTTTGGGTCTTGTTGGTCAATCTGCATAGGTTGATCATATAGAGTGAGACTCACCAGGACAGGGCAACGAAAAGGAATTGACTCAGGATCAACAACATTAGTGTAGGATCTTGACTCAAGAAAGGTGATATATGCAAAAACAATGTTACAATGCGTAGATGGGTGAAAAAACATGTGAGTATCACACAAAAATACATTTGAGAGGTCTAAGAGTAAGTTTATCAAGCTTAGACGTGTGATTTTGGACAAATGCAATACAACCAAATACCTTTGAAGGAAGAGTAAAAAGTTCTTGAGAAGGTCACAATCTTTTAAGAGATATTTTTCCTCTAAGAGGAGCAGAAGGCATTCGATTAATCAAATATATCGCAGTGAGTGCTGTATTAGACCACAAATACTTAGGAATCTACTTCTCAACCATAATGGTGCGAGTCACATTTAAAATGTGACAATGTTTGCGTTTAACAACGCTATTTTGTTGAGAAGTCTGTGCATAAGAGGTTTAATGGAAGATTCTCTTGGAAGTGCAGTATTTTTGAAGATTACTTTGTAAAACTCTACTGCATTATCAATACGGAAAACTTTAAGCAAGATAGAAAATTAATTCATAATTTTTGAAAAATAATTTTGAATAATATTAAACACATGTCTATCCTTCAGGAAGTAGATCCAAGATACACAAGAAAAAACATCTACAAAAAAAATGTAGTACGTGTATATGAAACAAATGAATTATGGGTAGGTCCCTAAATGTCATAATGAACTAAATCAAAAGGACTTTGACTCACTGACAAGGATTGATGCTTATAGGTAGCACGATAATACTTATTCGACTGCTATAATTTACACACAAATGACTTAAATGATACTTGTGGAACAACTTCTTGAAGATGATGAAGAGACGGATGTCCTAGACGACAATCTCATAAGAATGAGGAATTAACTGTGGAAGCACTATAGTAAGTCCTCATGGAATATTATCACGAATCAACAAGTACATACCATTGCTTTGCTTACAGTCTAAATCAATCCTCGTCTCCGTCTGTAAATCCTAAAAGATACAATAGAAAGAATAGAAAAATATGTTTGGTAATAGGTTACAAAATAATATAATTGTTTGGTAATAGTACTGATAGATAGTAAATTAACTGAAAAATATGGAACAAAAAGTTTTTTTTAAGTGTGATAGGAGAAGAAACGTGAACTACTCCTTCAGCTATTGGGTAGGTCCGATCATTAGCTATGGAAACAGAATTAATGTTTGACAATTAGGAAAGACAAGTAAACAAATCTCAAGTACTTATCATATAGGAGGAGGCCCCTGAGTCTATAACGTAATCACTGTCTCGAGAGGCAAGTAACGCATTTGTACTTAAGGTGGTAGCGTGGGAAGTGGTCACAGTAGACTAAGTGGTTTGTATATGCAGAAATTGGTCATACTCAGATTGGAGAATTGTCACAATTGGAAGGGTAAAATATCAAGCGGAAAACTCAGAGGATACCACATGAGCTAGCGGAGGCTATTCGAATTTGTCCCAACACTTATGTGAAGTGTGGTTGTTACGTCCACAATAGTCACACTTGTGAACATTACGACCACGTTCACGTCCATGAGATCTTCGAGTGCCTTGTCCTCTTGTGGATGACACCATCGTCACTGATCTGAAACAACTATAGGAGCTGGAGAACCAGTAGAAACTTGTAACACGTGGGAGAAGGTAGACTAAAGAGTAAGGACTGAATGAGTATCAGGAAACTATCCTCAAATCTGACTAGCTAGATCAAGTTGTAGACCGGCCAAGAAGATTGCCATCGCCAACTCCTCTCGGTACTCCTTCAACTTGGGGATATCTGTAATAAGAGGTTGATACACTTCTAGTTCATTTAATAGAAACCTTAAGGTACTGTAAAACTCTTGGACTGAGCGTTCCTCTTGTTTGTGTGTAAATAACTGTTCATATATCTCACAAATTCTAGTAATATTTTTCTCATTTCCGTAGGTATTACGAAGAGTATCTTAGATTTTCTTTGCAGGCTTTAACATAGTAATCCAGTAAGCAATGCTTTCATCCATACTATTCAACATCTATGAAATTACTATACAATCATCTGTAAACCAATCTTCATATGTCGCATCCTTGATATCAAAAGGAGGGATAGTGATATGATGTATTTTTCAATGACTACCAAGGAATGTTTTAAATGCTTGAGACCATAACAAATAATTCTTGCATGTTAACTTGATAGACGTAGCAACGGGGCTTTTAAGCAAAAAATCAAGAGAAGATGTCATGAATTTTGTGTTGGATAGGTCTAATTTGTCACAAAAATACACCAATTTTGGGATAATGGAGGCCGATACGGAGGAGATGGGCCTCAAGGAAACACTAAAACTTTGGGCATATACATGGTGCCCTAGAGAAGAGGAAGATCACAATTTACTAGCAGCAACATGTACGTAAGTAACTAAAGGAGGCTGCAAAAATCCTTGGAAACCCCAAAGAAGACATAGGAAGCACCGGATCAGGTCATTCAGCAGTGGAGGAGAGATGTGTAGGGCTTGAACAAGCCCAACGTGGAACAGGCAGCAGCAGGAGAGCTCTTGGGTGGTGGAAACGGCCTGATCTAGGGCCGTTGGCTGGCGACAGCTAGCAACAGCGGCAGTAGCCTGGGTTTGTTGGAACAGGTGGCTGGTGGTCTCCTGTGATGGGTAGGGTTTTTAACAAAACTCAGATACCATGCTATTGAGGAAAAATGATATATTCTTGAGGGTAAGAAGAGAATACATACATATAGTGGGATATTAGATAACACAAGGATCCATTAACTCACTAAGACACAATAATAAGTAACTCTTAACAATGTTTATAAGATAAACGACTCCACTACTCTAAGGTTCTTATCATGTTGAAGAATAAGGTTACATAATGCTCTTGATCCCTGGTTCAAGTTGTGGTTGAGAAGTAGAATTGAACGTCTCAGGTTTGGAATTCACTGGTTTAGCTACTGATTACCTACAAAGAACGGAAAATAAGCATGAATTTCGTATGATCCTCTGAGCTCTAGCCACCATTATGAGTTCCATCTGTGGGATATGAAATGAGCAACCTTGTGAACAATAACCCCACTTTGAGTGGAAAGCACCTGTAATGGTGGTATTCATAGATACTGCTAAAAGAAGTGTAACTGAGCAATCACATCGTTTGAGATGTCTAGTTCGGAAGAAATCATATGCACTTGTAATGGTGTGGCAGTAAGATTACACCAACAGCATTGTTTCTCTTTCCTAGTCATTCATATTTATTTTGTGCTAATACCCTGCTGTAGCTTTATTCTAATTTTTATCATAGATTAGTACAAGTTGTTCTCTGCTCTTCTTCTTAGGCACTGTTTGGTAAAAATTTTAGGAGTATCTAAATCCCTAGAATCTTGATTCTGGCATAGAATATGAGGAGGCAGAGAATCTTGATTCTGGACTTACTTTTGATAATCAAACACAATCCACCACTACAATCACCACTCTTCCACCGCCCACTGTTCACTAGCATGGAATTCCAAGTATTTTCTTCTACAGACAATGGGTGGAGAGAAAAATCAATAGGGTGGTTGAGGAAAATTTTCGTAAATAAATGGGACAAATAATGTAGTTGTGTCTAAAGAGGACAGCCAGGTAATTAATCTCCATTATCATGTTGATTCTGCCAAAATTCGACTTTTAACCTATTCTCCCACTATCAAAAAATCAATGTAAAACAAATCTTCTCTCTGCCTCGATATGTGCAAAATCTGTCAAATCATTCCCAATTGGTTCAGAGTATGGGAGTTCGTTATGCCAGAATTTGGGATTGCAGATATTTTACCAAACGGTGCTTTAGACAAGTCTGATCCATTTTTCTAATTGTTTATGAGGTATATTCTTTGTTTGCCTTTTGCAGCCAGGCTACGAGCGGCTTTGTTGCCTTAGATGCATCCAACCACGAGACCATAACTTTCAGACCACCTGCATCTGCAGGGTGCCAAAGCATTTAAGGGAGGAGAAGGTGATAGAGTGTGTGCACTGTGGTTGCAGGGGATGTGCTAGTGGAGACTGAACATTCATACATTTCACACCATGGATTATATACTATTTAGCATGCTTTTTTGCCGGGGGCTTAAACTAACCCGTGAGATTGTATCACCATTGAAGATATGATGTTTCAGACACTTCTGTTCTGCTAAAAGAGGAGCACCAACATTTCTGCTATTATGTAATATCCGTCATTGTGCTGCCGAAGAAAACCAGCTGGTTCATCCAGATGTGAGCTTGTTAAGATTTACGCTAATAAACCTGAAGATCCGAACTTCAATGTTGACTTGCAACAGGTTGAACGGAAGCAATCACAACATGGGTGCATCAATTTCTGCAATCATCTTTGCCTACAACGTCTGACTGTATTTAACATGCTGTTTTCTTGAAATCAAGACTAGGAATGTTTTTTATCTAACTTCGTTTGGTAATGGTATAGAACATGTCTTCTAACTAAAATTCACTTATCCTAGTTTTTATCTTCTGTCAAATTTGCACAATAGAAGTTGTGGTAGCTTTTATAGTTAAATTGATTTTGTTTGTACAATAGAAGTTGTGGCAGCTTTTATGGTTAAATTGATTTTGTTTGTACAATAGAAGTTGTGGCAGCTTTTATGGTTAAATTGATTTTATTTTCTTGTCTGTTTGATAACGATTGCCATCTGAATTGGGTACCACCTTTTTTCTACGTGGCAAAAAAGTTTATAAAGGGTCAATTTAGGAGAAGTTTATTGATTATTCTTTTTTTATGTGTTGCTTTCTCAAAATATATTCTTAGGGGTAAATTATCAAGTGTAGTTGGACCGCACGGTCGCAACAGATCCGTTGTCCGATTACGAGATCGGGTACGGTTGATTTGGTGCGATCATGTGGTTTTAAAGATAGCAAGTACGTTTAGGAGCTATATTGTGAGTGAGTTAGCTTGTGATCTAATTATAAGATACGCCAAACAATGTTGGAGTTGATTGAGAACAGCGAGAGGGGATGATGTTTGGGAATCCATTATGTTAGTGGTTTGACGTTTGGAGAAGCACTATTTACACTTCATAAGACTGACATCTCTTCTTTGGTGAAGTTTGTGAAAGTCAAAAGTAATATGAAATTTCGAGCAATCTAGTTCTTTGAAGGTTCTTTTTGTTTCGTAGGAATTGTAATTCCAAGTAGGAAAATTTCTTAGAATTAGAATTTTAAATGTAGGAGTTGAAAGTTTGGTGTGGAATTAGAAATGTTGGTATTTAATTAGTAGAATCCTTAACTTGTTGGAATTTGATTTGTTGTACAAAATGTTTTGGGGTGAATATATCTCCCTCATGTAGAGAAAAAGGAATTGATGGAATTGGTATTTCTACGTTTTAAGAGGAAAAATCAATTCCTAATTTTACTATTGTTTCAGTCAAATTATTGAAATTTAACCAATAAATGAGAATCAAGTACTTGATTTAAGAGAAATTCCTCATTATTTCCTTTAATTCCTTCCAACTAGTTGTAAATCAATTAAACCCTAAGTATAAGCCTTAGAAGTAGAATGGGCCGCCAAACAATGGTTTGTGAATTATGATTGCTACAAGTGAAATCTAAAACTAGATTTCCTAGACTTGTCTCTCGTCTTATGTGGTTAAATTGGGTAGTTACTACTGCAATTGTTATTAACTTATTGTTAAAATACTAACAAGTATTTTCTTTATGTTAGATCAAGTCTTTTCAATCTTAAGCATAGATTTTACATCTCTAATCAATAATCAGATTTTATACATAATCTATTTTCTTCATTTCATACAAAACTTTCACCAAAATCTTATGAAAGGAATCTCATTCTCAATTTGATTTCCTTGAAAAAGCCACCATGAATCGAAAATTAAATAAGAAACATAAGAAAAATAAATAGAGTTAAATTTTATATAAACCCCTATCTTTTAAAAAATCATTTAAAAACCCTTATGTTTGTCGTATATTTTAAAAACACCCATAACATTAGTTAGTTGACTGTTAGTCAAATGGTAGTTTAAGTTGGTAACCATGGTTAATTGCTAACTCATTATGGTAAAATGATCTGGTTATCCTCCTTTCTATAAACCAACTCAAAACCTAACTCATTCACAAATCCTCTCCTCCATTTGATGTGATTTCTCTAAAGACATTTTCTCTAACGACGTGGCAGGAGAAGGTCTACGGGAAGAAAGATCTTCAATTGACGACATCCTTTTCTCCAAGTGTTTCTCTGACGAATTTGCTAATCAAATGTCCTCAAAGAGGAGACCAAATAAGTGGCGAAGATGGTAATTCTTTTTACCCTAATTTCAATTTGCCTTAATTTTTGTTTACTCTTGTTCATTCTATTAGTTGAGTGGTTCTATTATTTTTACTCTAAAATTAAAATATGGTGGTATTGGAAGACCACCACTCATAGGAACCAGGGTAGTTCTAAGAAGTATTGTTTTAATAAATAAGCTACAATCAAGTACAATATGGACACAACATTTTATAGTGATTTTCTTAAGGATTTGGGTCACTTCATTCCTTGAGGTGTAGAGGATGTATTGAGCATTTGTTGGTTGGTGAAGGACTTTAAACCAAAGAAATATGTTTCTACTATAGTTGATAAATCAAAGTTGGACATATTTTTAGCTAATGGAAGGTTTAAGGTTAGTACCGTGTTTGTTGAGCTTGAGAAGATAGACAAACTTTTATCCTCTATTGCACTAAATGAAGAAGAAACTAGTACTCAAAGAAAAAGGAAGATAAAGAAATACACAAACTATTTACTTTCTAGTGAAAGTCGTAGTGAGACTTTCACTTCATCACCTACTGAAGGGGCTAATGGTGAGGAAGAAACGGATGACAATGTTAACATTAACTACAACTTTAATGAGGGAAATATTTTTTATTTTGATCCTGACTTAAACTCTAACCATTGCATATCTAACTCTAACTATCATAGCATTCAATCATTTTCATCAGATTCTTCTCTTGAGTCTGACTTTCTGGTTGATGAAGATTTAAATCTAGAAGATGACAGGGGAAGCGATGAGGATTTTAACAAGTTGGACGAAAATTTGCCAAAAATGCAGAGGATACTATTGAAGACTTATATTACTACAGACCTTAAGAACCCTGCGTTTAAGGTTAGAGTTTTATTCAGAGATGTGCACAAATATAGGCTTGCTTTAAAGCAACATTGCATCAAGAATTGGTTTGAGGTAATATATGAGAAGAATGAGCCAAGAAGGGTGAAAGTAAAGATGCCATACTTCTATCTTGCAAGACAATAGGACTTTCAAGATTAAAACACATTTAGATAAGCACACTTGTGTTGCTAAAGGGAAAAGTAAGGATAACATGGCATCTTCTAACTAGATTGCCACAAAGATCGGCAATGACGTCAAGAAAAATCCAAATGTTAGTGTGAAGTTCCTTAATAAATTGCTAAGTAAAGAGCACTCATTGAAGTAGCCATACCAGAGAGTGTGGTAAGCCAAGCAAAGGAAACAGGAGTTGTTGTAAGGAAACATAATGACTCTTTCAAGAAGTTGTTTGATTTGAAGGATGAAATTTTACATACAAATCCTGGAAGGATTGTATGCATAGTTAGAGAGGAATAACTCATTCAAGAGAATGTTTGTTTGTTACAAGGCAAGTAGAGATGGATTCTTGTTAGTTTGCAGAAAACTTCTAGGCTTGGAAGAAGAGGAGGAGCTCGACAGTGGCGGTGAAAAAGGAGGAGCGGAAGGTGAGGGAGGCCAATGCTCGACAGTAACAACAGAAGAAAGTGGAGTGGGAAGTGGAAAGGCCACAGGAGAGGAGGAAGAGACATGTTACGGTACACGAGAGGAGGCCACATGGCACACGGGTGGTCAGTGGAGTTGAGAAGCTAACAATAGAAGAAAGAGACGGAGCGAGAAGGTGGGGGCACATGTGGGAGAGGCAACAATGATGGAGGGGGACGAGGAGGTAACAACGTCGACATGTGGAGAGACAATGGCGAAGAAGATGAGGACGAAGATGATGAGGGCAGAAGAGGAGGAGGAGTCGACGGAAGAGGATGAAAAGGAGGTATATCTTAGCCATTGATTGGGTGCCTATACAAAGACTCCTTGTAGGCACCTACATATGTATTTTCGTGTAAGAATTTATGTCATTGGCTACTGCTGCTAATGGAAAATTGATAGAGAACTAAAAAGGTGTGTTTAAAGTATATAACAAACATAAGAATTTTTAAATGATTTTTTGAAAGTGAGGGGTGATTTGTAATAAGCTGAAAAGATAGTGGTTTATAAAACATTTTCTCAAAGAAATATTCGGCATAGTCCCACATTCCATCCTTGCACGCGTTCGGCCACCAAATGTACGACCATGCCACTCCTACACATCGCCACTTAGAGGCTCCGCCACCTCGTTGTCGCGAAAAACGTCACTACTCTCTCGTCCCTGCCCTACAACCTCCATCCTTCCTCCCTTTCACAAATCCAACTAACGACGACCCCATTCCCCGCTATCAACCAATTCATGTCTCCAGGCACGCGACATTCGGTGACGCACCTAGTTTCGGTAAATGGTCATTAAAGACCATTAAACCGAGGAATAATTGTTTGTGCGTGTAACGCACAAACGGTCGACCGTTTTCGTTCGCTAGCTGAAATGGACGCTGGAGGAAGAGGGAGCCGTTGGAGGCGGAGGAAGGTGGAAGGGTTTTTGGCTCCTCTATAAATAGAGGAGGAGAAGGAGAAAAGAAGATCATCGAAGAAAAATTACCTCGGTTCTCCTCCTCGTTCCACCTCGCCGGAGCCCCCAAAACGATCGCCGAAAACGTCCGCTCATCCGACAATCTACAAGTGGTATCAGAGCCACACTACTCCGCCGACCACATGTGTCGTCGCCTCCTCCTCCTCCCACGCGAGTCTGTCCCTGCGCACCATGCCATAATCTCCAGTGCAGTCGTCGACCACCCTCTCCTGTGTGACCATCTGCACTTGCGCGCGTGCACCACCGTCCACATGACACACCGTCGTTCTCCTGCACGTCGTGAATCGTCGTTGCTTCCCCTTCGCGCGTCGCCACTGCGCAGTCGCCATCGACGTCGTCACCACCCTAGCAAGCTCCTAGTGCACACCCGCCGCCGCTAGCCCCGGTCGATCCCTGCCACTGCTGCTGCCACCGTCGCGTGCCGCTCCCAGCCCATGCCCGTGCCCTCGCCTCCCTCACTCCCAGCTCGTGCCCTCCTCTTTGCTCTGCGGTGGAGGTTAAGTTTTTTTTTAAGAAATATATAAGGAGAATGATATTATTTGGTTAAGTAGATTTTACATGATTAAAATAAAAAATTAATTAATGCATGTTTAAGAAAATAATCTAATTTTAACATATGCATGCTTAATTTAGGAAAATAAATTAACTTGATTAATTGGAATTGAAAATTAAAATATTGTTGATAGGAATTCAATTTTTGATTAAAATTTACTTTGCATGCTTTAAAATTTTATAATAATCTTGCATGATTATTTAAAATTATATCTCTTTCTTGATTTAAGTTGGAAATTGGAACTTTGCTTGATTTCTGGAATTAAACTTTATC